>JAVKPL010014263.1:0-83549 GCA_032173675.1 Gastrolobium villosum | reverse complement strand
ATATCCCAGTGGAATACAGATAGAAATGATCAGAGAAAAGCTTAAACAGGCACAGATCGAACAGAAGTTATTATGATAGCAGCACAGACCGCTGGAACTTGATGAAGGTGATCAGTCGTGTTTGTACGGTTATCTCCAATTATCCTGTGTTTGGTCTGCTGCACTGGGCGTGAGGAAGCTGAGCCCCCGTTTTATTGGGCCGTATCAAGTAATGAAAAGAGTTGGACCAGTGGCCTATCAGCTTGCCTTGCCCCCACAGTTGTCAAATCTGCACGATGTTTTTCATGTATCACGGTTGCGGCGTTACATTCCGGATGAATCACATGTGGTGATACCGGACGAGATTGAAATTAAAGAGAACTTAAAGAGAAATTAAGTGAAGGATTAGTGAAAATCCCAAAGAATAGGCCAAAATACAAAGAAAGGGCAAAACGGTAATTAGCCAACACGCAACCCTAGGAAGGTAAAAAATTGAGCAGGAGGTCTCAGATGATAAAAATAAGCCTGGAAATGGATTCAGAACGAAAAATTGAGTGGATAGGTAAGTTTCAGAAAAATCAGTGAATAGTGTTTTTCGTGGGTAAAAATATCGTAGTCAGATTGCACCGTAAAGCGTGCCAGTGGAATTTTGAGCTCTAGGTTTCAAATATTGAACTTAAATGGTCCATAGAAATAGGAAATATGATTTCTGATAATATTTGAGGGATTTAAGTCAATTTGTGGAAGTTTGTCAACGGAGCGCGCTTTACAAATATTATTGATTTTAAATGGTCCATAAAAATAGGAAATATGATTTCTGATAATATTTGAGGGATTTAAGTCAATTTGTGGAAGTTTGTTAACGGAGCGCGCTGTACCTTAAAGCAGTGTTTTTCCAAACAACCGGAAAGCTCCAAATTTTTATCTGAAAGAGTAAAATTAAAGGATTTTGTTAAGATGAAAAATTATAATTTCTCATTAGGTTTTTAAATTGTGAATTTTAGTGATGACCGGAGGGAAATTCAGGTGAGTTTTAAATCACGTGGGATCCGGTACCCTGTTAAAGTTAATAAAATACTTGAAATCCCCTGTTCATCTTCATTTCCTCCCGTCTTCTTCTCCTTCCAGCCGCGACTCACAACCCCTTGGCCTCCATTTGTGCGAAATTGGTTCCTTGCCACAAGCCAACCAATTCTCAACCAAATTCAACAAAGTTTGTGTTGAATCTTGATGGAAAACACCTCCTAAACCCATTGGTAGCCTTGTTTAGCCTTGAAATTGAGTGTGTAAGGAGATCCTTGCCATTTAGGCCGCGGTTTGTTTGAACAAAAGGGTGATCATGTTGATTTTAAATGCTCCAATGGTGGAGTATACTTAGGTGGAGCCATATACCGTGCAATTGGGTAAGTTATTTCAACATTTCATTGGTTAAATTTTGAGTTGTGATAATTGCCCCTAAAGAGGGATTTTGTGATATGTGGTGTTAGAGAGCTCAAATGGAAAATGTCTATTAGATGATAATGTCTTAGAATGATGTATTAATGCTAGAAATGCAATGAAAATTTTAAGCGAAAAAAATGGATTTTTAACTTAGGAAAAATTGATGCATGAAATGGAATTTTTGAGTTTTGTGTTAATGTGTGATATAGTGAATTGTAGTGTGATTATATGATGTTAGGAAGTGATTATGTGAGTTGTGGGCCATAGGAATTGAGTGGAAATCCTTGGTTTGGACTAACGAAGATTAGGCCATTTATGTACAATTGAGCAAATTGATGTTTTAGAACACTTTGGTGTTGTGTTGTGTGATGGAAGAGTCATTAGATGGGTTGTGTGGTGATTGGCATGTGGAAGAATCAATGTAAAAATAATAAGTGTTGAAAGTGGCAAAATGTGCCTAAAGTGTAATAATTCGCAAAACGTTGCGAAAAAGTCGTAAAACCGAAAAACGGCGATTGAACTAGCCTTTGGGTAACCTAAGTAAGTGAAATAAAATGAGAAAGAAAATTTAAAAAAGAAAAACCCTAAATAACCCTATTATGGCCGAACCCTTAGGGGGTGAGAGGAGGAAATTTGACGTTTTGCATTTTGACGTATTGTGACTGAAACTGACAGTTGTGCATGGTTGTACAGGTTGCCGTACGTGGACATAGACTTGGAACAGTGAAACAGTGGATTGCCCTTGGTCCTGGATCAAGTGGATTGAGGTAAGTGATGTGGGTTATACATGTTATGTTGAAATTCGTGAGTGGATTCAAAGTTCTAAGTGTGTGGAATGGTCCTCTGTGTAGGCGTTCCCTGTGAATAAAGCTGCAAGTGGAGTTCTGCGGAGCTTTGTGAAAGGAAAACAAAAAGGTAACCTCTTGGTACTGGGGCTTGTCCCCCTTTTGTGTTCCACCTTGCTAGTTGATGGCAACGGTAGGAAGTGTGTATGAGTAGTGTAGAACAGCATGAGCATGCATGTGCATTATCACAGTGGGTACTTATGTACCAGATCTCTAGCCAGTAGATATTTTATAGCCTTCAGGCAAGTGTTTCCGGACTGCCACTGGATAGGTTTCCGAGAGGGAGTTCCAGTTGACCCAGGGTCGTGGTGTGTTATCCGGATAGGAGCACACTAGGTTGTCTCGGGTGTATATGGTTGGAAGGGGTACCTTGGTGGGTTGTTCTATGAACACGCCAGGGGTAGTACCCATAGGCGTATAGCCGAGGACATGGCGTGGTATTGGTAGCTACCATCCCGCATGTCGTAGTTGTTCTGATATATTCCCCCTTTCTCTAAATCCCTTGCTTTATCCCGTTTTATAACAGTGGTGTTGTTTTTATGCTATTTGTATACATCGAGGTGAACCATTGGGCGGAGTTTTCTCCAGAACCTCTTGGTTACTGAGATATATCCGTATATCTCACCCCGTCTCGGGGCATTTATTTCAGGATGTACCAGTGGACACGGAGTAGCGGGAAAGAAGCCCGCATGATGATGAGTGGAGCGGTGGTGTATAGTGTACTTTTTGGTGGCCATTTGGCCCAGGCTAGACTTAGAGCATGAACTTGTATATGTATGTAGGAGGAGTCCATTAGCATTATGTTCATGTTATTTTGGCTAAGTTTAGTTTTCATGTCATTTTGGTTATGGATGTATTTGGCAAGTGGAGTTGTAATATGTAAATATTTGTGGTTTAAAGTTAAAGTTGTAAATGTAAATGTAATCCAGTATTGTAAATTTTACCGTGGATGTATGTAATATGATGGAAGGGCTTAGGCCTATTGTAGGTTTATGATTATTTGCATTATGGTTTATGCATGAAATTAATGTTAGTGATTGAAACCGTAAAGGAATTGAAAGTAAACTGTTTATGTTTTAAGTGTATGTTGGATTGGGTTGTAAGTGCCCCAAGGTGTTGTTGGACCTTGTGTGTGCCACCCATTGGATTTTGCTGGATTTCAGGTGTATTAGTGGTGTTAAACAGGTTATGCAAATTTGGGGATTTTAGGAAATACAAAGGAAACTCTGGCGAATTTTTTGTAGAATTGGCAGTTTTTGGGTGAACTTTGGAGGAGCGTATCTCTCTCCATATTGGTCCGATTGGGACGTGCCATTCACGATTTTGAAGCTTAAGATGTCCCCTACGTTGTGTCAAAAGCCTAGGTTCATTGGTGGTGTGCACAGCCCATGGGGGCTGTTGTCACACACTGCCCTGTTCTGTCCAGTTTTAGTGGGCAGATTTGGGGTAGTTTTGAGAAATTAATTCCCACTTCGTTACTTGGTCAAATTAAGCATACGATATATCAAATCGAAGTTTGAGGTGTCTAGTTTATGGTGTAAAAGTTTGAGAGACATTGGATAGACGGTTACGTACAGTTTATTCAATGAAGATTGGAGGTTTTAGGCTGTTTTGGAGTTGGTAGGCAATGTTGTTTGTCCAACTTCAAACGGCAATGACCGGAGCTCACGAGCTCGGAATCGAGTGTGTGATAGCTTGTTAGAAAGGTAAGTGAATAAGGAAAAAAGATAACCTGGATTTTAAGTTCGGATTTTTATTTTGTGTTCGTAGAAAATCGAATTAGCAAGTCCAGTTAAGTGGTAAAAACGTAAAAGTGAGGAATTGGCTAAGTGGGTTTATGGGAACCCCTTAGTGTCTTGTATGTAGTAGATTAAAGTGTACAAACAAGTTAAGTAAGTCTTCCGCTAGTGTTACAGTTGCGATCACAGTTTTTAATTATTACGCTTTTTATGCTTTAACTGTTCGCGTAATAATCGGAAAAAGTTTACTCGCATTTTTATAAATGAACTGCTGTGATTGTAACTGCGCTTAATATCATAATTAATATTAACAATACCGGAGTACAACGGGCTGTTATAGTAGCTAACACATATAACGCAAATCCAGGTATGTTGTTCCGAGAATTTCAAAACATAAATAACAAAAGAAGTTGAGAAAGAAGGGTTTAGATATCTCCCATGATTCAGAAATTTTTTCTGTTAGAGGTCTTTATGTTTGGCTCTTAAGCACCGCATGTGGTGCGCTCAATTCCCAAATTTAGAAAATTGTTGTCCCTAACAATAATCAAACCTCAAGATAGATGAAAAATATGAGCCCACCATTCCCAGATTTTTTTTTTAAATATACATTGGGTTGCCTCCCATTGAGCACTTGTTTAACGTCACGAGCCTGACGTACCCATTGCGATCAAGGTGGTTGGAAGCACGCAACCAATGATGACCCAGTCTTCTTGATCCAATGTTGTGTCTTTCCAAGATCATATGTATGTGGGTGAGGAAGAAGTTTCTCAGAAACTTTAAGCTTAATTTTCACAAGTTTCTCCTTACTTTTGTGATTTTCCATCTAAACCTTTGGCTTGCTTTCTTCACGCTGCTGATGGACTTCCTGTTTGCTCCTTTCCTCAATATAACACCTCATAAATTCAAATGTGAATTTATACGATATAGTGTGGGTAAAAAGGGAAGGATTAGTGAAAATCCTAAAATTGGGGTCAAAATGTGTACGTACCAAGGGCAAAATGGTAAATTGCCAAAAACGTAATCCGGGGCATGAAAAATGGAGTTGGGGAACTCAAATGTTAAAAATAATTCCAGATATGCATTCAGGACAAAAAAATTGAGTGGATAGGCAAGTTTTGAAAATTTTGATGAATAGTGATTTTCCCGGTGTAAAAATACTGCGGTATAATTGTACCGATAAGAGTGAAATTTTTATGAGTATTTTGAGGAAATAAAAATATGTCATGAACCAGAAAAATATGTAGATTATGAATTTGTGGTCGAAATTAGGTGATAGATTACAGTTAAAATGCGTGTAGGACCCACATGTGACTTAAGTGACTTGAAAGCCACATTTTCCTCACACTCTCTCTCCTTTCCCTTTCTTCTTCCCCGTGAAACAGCCCTCCCCCATTGTTCTTCATGCAAGTTTTTGTCCAAAACTTGTCTCCCTCCTAAACCACTCATTTCTCCACCAAATTTAGCAAAGTTTGTGTTGAAATTTATTGGAAATGGCCTTCTAAACACATTGGTGCTAGTGGCAAGCCTTGAATCTAGCTCTATTTTGCGAAATCCCCCTCCAAGGCCGCGACTCAAGCTTTTAGATTTGTGTTCATGGAGCTTCTAGGTGCTCCAATGGTGAATTATGTTTCGGAGGAGCCTTGTGCCTTGCATTTGGGTGAGTTTCTTTGTATTTAAATGGTTGAATCATAGGATTTGAATTATGATCCCTAAAGGGGGTTTAGTTGATTGATGTGTTTAGAGAGCTCAAATGGAAAATGTGCATTAGATGATTATGTCTTAGAATGATGTATTTGAGCCAGAAATGCAATAAAAATTATTGGTGAAAAATGCTCATAACTTAGGATTTTTGCATGATGCCTAAGATTTGTGAAAATTGAATTGTGTAAGAAATGGATTGATAAGTAATTGTGTGATGTGTAATATGATTATATGATGAGTATGAGTGTTAAAATTGAATTGAAAACCTTGTAGTGTCGTCCTTTAAAGAATTCGAATTATAAAGAAAAGTAAGGAAAAATGATGTAAAAATGGTGTAGTTGAGGTTGAATGATTGAAAATGATGTTTAAATGGATGATGGTATAGTGTGATATGGTGGAATGAGAAGAAAGAATGTGTGATGCATGGTGTATTTGGTAAATTGATCTATAAAAGAGATTGAAGTGAAATAGTATGGAAAAATAGCCTTAGGCTTAAGTGGTTATGTTGGTTAGCATTATTGTGAAGATAATTGACTATATGTGATTGATGGTGGATCATTGTTGTTGATCAATATAGGTTGCCTCTCTTGGATGCTACGGGAGTGGATTAAGCTTGGAGCTTACGTATGGAGCATTGGCTCGGTGTTGAGGTAACCTTTGGAACTGGGGTTTAGTCCCTTGTGTGCTCCACCACACCTAGTGGAAGGTTGTGGTTGGATTTTGTGTCATTGGACATTGTGTGATTATGTGTTTTCATGCATTATTGTTTGATTGTGTGACATGCTTGGAGCATGTTGTGTGTGAATTGTTTGATCTCTGGCCAGTAGATGTGTGTTGGTTTGGACTTCCGCTGGATAATTCCGTTGGGAATTCCAGTCGAGTTTTGCCGTGGGACCGACTCTGGGAGCAGTACCAGGATGATCCAAACGTTGGATGTCCGCTGGATATTCCGCTGGGGATTCCGGTCGGGTTTTGCCGTGGGGCCGACTCTGGGAGCGGCACTAGGACGATCCAAATGTGGGACTTCCGCTGGATAGGGCTCATGAGGAGTTCTAGTTGGGTTTTGCCATGGAGTCGTCTCAACCATGGGAGAGGCACCGGGAAGATTCCGGGAGTTATACGATGGGGTCCTTGAACGTAATCCAGTTGTGGATGTTCTTGGATTGTGCCCAGTTGTTTGTGATATTGTATGTCATGCATTTTTACATAATGTTATTGTTGCACATTGAGTGAGCCATGGGGTGGAGAAGCCTCTAGACCCTTGGTTTACTGAGATATATTTGTATATCTCACCCCGCGTTTGGGGACATCATTTCAGGTTAGGTTGAGCCTGGAGGAGTGGAGCATGAGGTGCATATGGGAGGCATAGCATGTTAGAGGATTCGGTTGGGATACACTTTGCATAATGTTTAATGTTTTGGATTTAGATCATGAACCTGTGCATGTTGGAAATGCCATGCCTTTGTATGTTCATGACTATATGTTGAGTCCTTTAAAATTGATGTATATTTATGCCTTTAGTTTCCATTGGTATTTTGGTGAGCATGGGACTTGTCCATGGCCGTACATATTGTATTTTGAGGCATTGAACACTTATGATGTAAAATGAGCCACACGAAATGTAAATGGCAACACAATTGGTGAATGAGGTAAAATGATACATTGGTATTAGAAAATGCATAATGGATGGGCCTAGGGTCTATATTAGAACTTGTGTAAGGTGTATATTAAGTGTCAAGGTGTTAGGAATGGATTACATCACTCTTTTGTGCTTTAAAAGCTGTCATCTGTCACTTTTGCTGCATAGTAATCGATTACCTACCCTTGGTAATCGATTACCATGCAACAGGGGACGCAAAATGAGCCACTGTGAGCCAAGTAATCGATTACCAGAGCATTGGTAATTGATTACCTAGTTCCGTAATCGATTACCAATGCTTGGTAATCGATTAACAGAGAATAGGGGAGCTGAAATTAAGCTTCTGCCTCATTTTGGAATTCTGTGTAATCGATTACCACCCACTGGTAATCGATTACCACAGTGTAAAATTTGAAAATAATATTTTTTCTAGACTGAAATAAAGGGCATAACTTGGTCTACTGAGCTCCGAATTGTGTATAACACCTCGTAAATTCAAATGTGAATTTATTTGATAAAATGTGGGCTAAAAGGGAAGGATTAGTGAAAATCCCGAAATTGGGGTCAAAATGAGTATCAAGTGCAAAATGGTAAATTGCCAAAAAACGCAAACCGAGGCATGAAAAATGGAGTTAGGGATTTCAAATGATAAAAATAATGCCGGATATGGACTCAGGGCGAAAAATTGAGTGAATAGGCAAGTTGTGAAAAAATTGATGAATAGTGATTTTCTAGTGTAAAATACTGCGGTATGAGTGTACCGATAAGTGTGAAATTTTTATCAATATTTTTATGAAAGAAAAATGTGTCATGAACCAGAAAAATAAGTGGATTGAGAATCTGTGATCAGAATTAGTGATTGGATTAAAGTTAAATCGCGTGTGGGACCCGCGGGACCAAAGTCCACTTAAGTTCACACCATCCCCACGCCCTCTCTCCTCCTTCTTCTTCTTCTTTCCCGTGAACCCTTTCCCCCATTTCATGAAATGAACCCATTCCTCCTCTTCCACCATTTGATCAATTCTCCACCAAATCCTTTGATTTTGGTGTTGAAATTTATTGTAAAGCACCTTCTAAAACCATTGGTGGTACTCCTAAGCCTTGAAACTGCCTCTTTGTGGAGATAATGGCCAAAGTCAGATTCAAATTTTGGAGAAGATTGATGTTCATGGAGTCATTTGGGCTTCCATTGCTTGGACAAGTCTTGGAGGTGCGTCTAGCATTGATTGTGAGTATAGTTGTAGTATTTTTATGGTTGATTTTGTAGATCTAGAAATATGAACTCTAAGTCTTTAATCTTAGATGTGTGATGTTAGAGAGCTCAAATGGAAAATGTGCATTAGATGATTATGTCTTAGAATGATGTATTTGAGCTAGAAATGCAATAAAAATTATTGGTGAAAAATGCTCATAACTTAGGATTTTTGAATGATGCCTAAGATTTGGGAAAAATGAATTATGTAAGAAATGGATTGATAAGTTGTTGCATGATGTGTTAATATGATTATATGATGAATGAGAGTGTTAAATTGAATTGAAAAAGCCTTGGGGCATACTTTTGAAGAATCCGAATTATGAAGAAAAGTGAGGAAAAATGATGCAAAAATGATGTAGTTGAGGTTGAATGATTGAAAATGATGTTTAAATGGAGGATGGTATAGTATGATACAGTGGAATGAGAAGAAAGAATGTGTGATGCATGATGTATTTGGTAAATTGATCTATAAAAGAGATTGAAGTAAAATGGTATGGAATAATAGCCTTAGGCTTAAGTGGTTATGTTGGTTAGCATTATTGTGAAGATAATTGACTATATGTGATTGATGATGATCATGTTGTTGATCATATAGGTTGCCTCTCTTGGACCCTATGGGAGCGGAGTAAGCTTGGAGCTTACGTATGGAGCATTGGCTCGGTGTTGAGGTAACCTTTGGAACTGGGGTTTAGTCCCTTGTGTGTTCCACCACACCTAGTGGAAGGTTGTGGTTGGATTTTGTGTCATTGGACATTGTGTGATTATGTGTTTCATGCTTTATTGCATGTTATGTGTGAAATTGTTTGGTCACTGGCCAGTTGACGTGTGTTGGTTTGGACATCCGTTGGATAATTCCGCTGGGGATTCCAGTTGGGTTTTGCCGTGGGGTCGACTCTGGGAGCGACACCAGGATGATCCAAACGTGGGACTTCCGCTGGATAGGGCTCATGAGGAGTTCCAGTTGGGTTTTGCCATGGAGTCTTCTCAACCATGGGAGAGGCTCCAGGAAGGTCTCGGGAGTTATAAGATGGAGTCCTTGAACGTAATCCAATTGTGGATGTTCTCGGTTTGTCTCCAGTTGTTTGTGATATTGTATGTCATGCATTTTACATAAATGTCATTGTTGCACATTGAGTGAGCCATGGGTGGAGAAGCCTCCAGGGCCCTTGGTTTACTGAGATATATTTGTATATCTCACCCCGTGTTTGGGGGCACCATTTCAGGTTAGGTTGAGCCTGGAGGAGTGGAGCATGAGGTGCATATTGGAGGCACAGTGTGTTGAGGATTTGATTGGGACACACCTTGCATATGTTTAATGCTTTGGATTTAGATCATGAACTTGTGCATGTTGAAAATGCCATGCCTTTGTATGTTCATGACTACATGTTAAGTCCTTTAAATTTGATGTATATGTATGCCTTTAGTATCTATTGTATATTTTGCGTGAGCATGGGACTTGTCCATTGCCACATTTCTTGTATTTGAGGCCTTGATACATGATGTAACGCCCTCCCTTGTATGCATCCAAGAGAGTCGTTTGCTAAGCGGAATTAGAGTCTTTAACGACGCATTAGCTACCAAATGTTTTTATTCTAAAAGCAAAACCGTGAAGTATTTCAAAATTCTTATCACTTCTGTTTGGACGAATAAAAAATATTTCATGTGATTTAGAAAGAGCACGTTGGGGGCTTCGCGTGCATATAAAATAATAGTAAATCGGAGTTCGTTTGCACCTTAAAACCTAATCCGTAAGGTGCACTGTTAAAAATTCAGCACTTAGACGTTTCAAAAATCCCTTTCGCAAAACGTTTTCCAAAACAGCCGCTGTTCATAAAAGATCAAAGCAAAATAGAAGATGATAAAGTCTACAGTCATCCAAGAGTACCAAAATATTAAGTATTACAGTCATCCAATCAATCACACAGTAACAGTGAAAGTCCATGCATCAGCAAGCAACAACAAACATCACGTCTTCAAATGCTTTTACGTCCTCCTACCATTTATGAAAATAGCAGCCCCAAAGGGGTGAGAATAATCCCAGTAGTGTGGCAACAAAACCAATAATATAACAGTATTAACTAGGCACAAAATCATAAACAGTCACTTCAACATATCCTTGTTCCTTTTCCTTTTTCCTTTTCATCATATTCATATATATTGCGTATATAACGCCTTTCCTTTGCGCTTTTAGCACCGTCGTGCGCGCACTTCACAGCGGATATCCCATATATGGCACCCTAGCTTGGTGGATTCCAACTGTGGGCCTATGCGGACTGATGCCAAGTGTCCCATACCCTGGTACCTGAGGGATGCCTATATGATGCTTGCTCAAACACATGGTCCTTTACATAACTATTCTAAAGTGCAAGGCTATATGATTTTGGTACATGCATGCCATGCTATGCTTTCACACACAAAGCGTAAAATAAATGCGGTATGATGTAAGGTGCATGCTTATATACTTTTTATATACGTTATGCTGCCACATAACAACTTTACCTCATGATCATATTGCCGTTCTAGGCACATTCTTGGCAGTATACTTTCATCATAAGGAACATAATAATTTTATGGAGTATGGAGCATCATGTCACAACTTCATACCAGTAGTCAATAGTCACATTAGGTAATATCGCCTGACACTTACCTTGCGCGCCTTAAATAATACCAAACAGCAGCGAACTATGCTACGTTTCTCACTTCTTATGCGCACCTAAATCAATTACAATCAATCATTTACAGCGACGTTTTACAGCAGAAACAGTGAGCATACAGCAACGTTTTATAGCAGAAACAGTGAGCATACAGCAACGTTTTACAGCAGAAACAGTGAGCAGAAAACAGTGACGTTGTTCTTAAAACAGTGAGCAGAAAACAGTGACGTTGTTCTTAAAACAGTGAGCAGAAAACAGTGACGTTGTTCTTAAAACAGTGAGCAGAAAACAGTGACGTTTTCCTTAAAAACAGTGGGCAGAAACAGTGTCGTTTTACAGCAGTAAAACAGTAGCACCTTACAGCAGCAAACAGTGACCATTTTCAAACAGAAACAGTGGCATCTTGAACATCAAAATAGTGGCAGAAACAGTGGCATTTGAGCGTCAAAACAGTGGCAGAAACAGTGACATTTGAGCATCAAAATAGTGACATAATCAGTGGCATTTGAACATCAAAATGGTGACATAAATAGTGGCATTTGAACATCAAAACAGTGACATAAATAGTAGTATTTGAACATAAAAACAGTGGCATAAATAGTAGTATTTGAACATCAAGATGGTGACCCTTTTATGCAGAAACAGTGACATATTAAGTACTAAAACAGTGAGCATGTTGTGCAGAAACAGTGGCATGTGAGGCACTAAAACAGTGAGCATGTTGTGCAGAAACAGTGGCATGTGAGGCACTAAAACAGTGAGCATGTTGTGCAGAAACAGTGGCATGTGAGGCACTAAAACAGTGAGCATTTTGTGCAGAAACAGTGGCATGTGAGGCACTAAAATAGTGAGCATTTTGTGCAGAAACAGTGGCATCAAAATGGTGATCATTTCAAACAGATACAGTGGCATGTTTATCCTCAAAACAGTAGCACTTTCACACAGAAACAGTGGCATCAAATCAAGCATAACAATGAGACTTTCATTCCATATCCTCATTATGTCATGCAATGTGCTATAAGGCTTAAAGAAGGTCTCATGCAATAACGAAAGCACACAAGTTATCATCAAGTAGCTCCACCATTATATCTTTACCATGCTCATTCAAGAATCCACAACATAGCAAGGCAGAATCAAGGAGAGTTCACAAAATAAAAGACATCTCAAGCACACACATGGTTACACAAAATGAAAGAAGTCTAAGTTCTAAGCTTACCTCTTGTAGCACACCCTAGTTGATCAAAGATTGCACACCACACCTTCTAGTTCCACCCAACAACACGTTCACCCTTCCTATAAGATGGTTTATGCGCACAAAATGGTGAGGAGAACAATCTGGGCAGACTCCTTAGGTGAAGAACTCGGCTGGGCAGTGAGGAAGGTGAGAAGGAAGTGCTTGCACTTCACTTGGTGTTTAGGCCACGGTTTGAGAGATGTGAGGGAGATGAGTTACCAAAGTCTTTCTTTCTCCTAGAGCTCTTACAATACACGGCTAGAGAAGTGAGGGAAGAAGAATAGAGTTGGCTGAATTTGCAAAGTGAGGACAGCCCCCCTTGTGCGCACAAGTTAAAGAGAAGGGAGGAAAGGTTGGAGTGAGGACTAATCATGACCCATTCTGATTTCTTGTGGAAGTGGGGCTGCAAGTTTAGTCAAAGCAAGCAATTAGCTTGCTTCTTGCACACTCTAGGTGCATGCAAGGATGGTGGAAGGGAGAAGTTGCCACCTTGTGCACATGCAAGGATGGTCTCTTGGTCAACAAGCTAGGCAGATTTTTGTGTCATAGAAATCTGATTTAGGACCTCCCCATGTGCGCCTAAGAGGGGAGTATGCAGCCCAAAAGAAGGCTAAGGAGTACAAGTGTCTTCCATGCAATGAAGGTGATGGAAAAAGGTGCACATGCTAAGATGTGAGGTGGCGGTCATGCAAGGTTAAGTTGGAAGATTTCCTAAGGCTTATCTATCTTCCTATGCGCATGGATGAGTGGGAAAGGATAGCTCTTGCCATGTGGAAGTTCCTTGCTACACAAGACAGCCTTGTAGGATAAGGTTTAAGGGAGATAAGGGTGGATATAACATTGGGCTGATCAAGCTTGACCCAAAGACCTTTTGGGCCATCGGCCACCACAAGAAAAGGTCCAACAAAGCAAGCCTAAATGTAACTACTACAAACACTAGCCCACTTCCCAAGCCCTTTAAGCACCAAAGCCTTATAACATACAATCAAATTACTCATATGATTTTAATAAAAGTTCACACGCCTACATATGTACT
This sequence comes from Gastrolobium villosum, assembly GCA_032173675.1. Classification (NCBI taxonomy): domain Eukaryota; kingdom Viridiplantae; phylum Streptophyta; class Magnoliopsida; order Fabales; family Fabaceae; genus Gastrolobium; species Gastrolobium villosum. The sequence goes on along the minus strand of JAVKPL010014263.1, from coordinate 70,027 downwards.
CTCCTATCATTTTAATTTAAATACTTCACTAACTTACCTTAGTCCCATCCTAGGGTAAAGGTCATGTAATTCGCAAGCCACCAAACATAAACCAAAAATTCGAATTCTACACATGCATCTATATCATTATAACACTCATGTATTTTACTAATTATGTGGGATGTTACACATGATGTTGTAAATGGCTCATTATTGTTGTAAAATGGCCATAAACTCAAGGATTATGTAATGGATGTATTCTTGTATGAAAATGCATGATGGAAGGGCCTAGAGCCTACATTAGGGTATGTGTAAGTGTTGTGTGGAGTATTAAGGTGTTAGGAATGGATTACACAACTCCTTTTGGACTTAAAAAGCTGTCTACTGTCATTTTTACTGCATAGTAATCGATTACCCAAGCATGGTAATCGATTACCATGCAACAGGGGACGAAATAAATGCTACTGTCTGCCTGGTAATAAATTACCAGAGGCTTGGTAATCGATTACCAAGTGGAGTAATCGAGTACCCAACTTTGGTAATCGATTACCAGAGAACAGGTGTAACATCCCACATAATTAGTAAAATACATAAGTGTTATATTATATAGATGCATGTGTATGTTTCATGGCTTGCGAAATTACATGGCCTTTACCCTTGGATGAGACTAAGGTAAGTATTTAAATTAAAATCATAGGAGGGTGCATATGTAGACATGTGAATTTTATCATATGAGTAATTTGATTGTGTGTTATAAGGCTTTGATGTTTAAAGGGCTTGGGAAGTGGGCTAGTGTGTGGACTTGTCATCTTCAAACTTGTCTTGTTGGACCCTTGTATGTGATGGCCGATGGCCCAAAGAGGTCCTTGGACCTAACTTATTCAGCCCAATGTTGAACCCACTCTTACCTTCCCTAGGCCTTGTCCAACAAGGCTGTCTTGTGTAGCAAGGAACACTCACATGACTAGATGTATCATCCCTCCTCATCCATGCGCATAAGAGGGTAGAAAAGACTTAGAAAATCTTCCAACATACTCCTTGCATGACCGCCACATCACCCTTAGCATGTGCACCATTTGACTTCAACTTCATTGCATGAAAGACACTTGTACTCCTTAGCATTATTTTGGGCTGCATCCTCCTCATCATGTGCGCACAAGGGAAGCTTCAAATCAGATTTTTATGACACAAATCTGCCTTGCTTGTTGACCTAGAGAACCACCTTGCATGTGCACATGATGACAACCTCCCACCTCACCTTCCATCATGCGCCTGAAATGTGCAGAATTCTGCATGCTTTTGCAGTCCATCATGAACCAAATCTGAACATGCAACAAATGAAGGATTTTTGGTCAGATTGCATGTGTTTTGAATGGAGGAGAAATCTGCCAACTCCTTCCCCTCCACCTTGTGCGCATGGCTTAGTTGCTTGTGTTAAAAATTCTGACTTAGGTAGCACATCATTCAGATCTGAACCTCTCCCTTTCACCTCCTTGCATGCGCATAGAGTGTGCAAGAAGCAAACCCCTTGCTTGTTTTGACCAAGTTTGCAGCCCCACTCCCACAAGAAATCAGAAATCTTCATGATGCCTTATCATTCCAACCTCTCCTCCCTCTCCTCTTTAAGTTGTGCGCACAAGAGGAGCCTTCCTCACTTTGCACATTCAGCCAATTTCTCTTCCTCTTCCTCACTCTTCTAGCCGTGAATGTAAGAGCACTTGGAGAAAGAAAGACTAAGCCAACTCTCTTCTTCCCTCATCTCTCAAACCGTGGCCTAAGACACCAAGTGAAGTGTGAGTTTTCCTCTCTTTTCCCTCACTGTCCAGCCTTGTTACTCACCTTTGGAAGCTGTCCAAAGTTGTTCTCTTCACCACTGTATGCGCATAGACCATCTCCTAGGAAGGGTGGACTTGTTGTGTAGCAAAGCTAGAAGGTGTGGTGTGATCCTTGACCAAGAAGTGTGTGTTTCAAGAGGTAAGCCTAGAACTTAGACCTCTTTCATTGTGTGTAACCATGTGTGTGCATGAGATGTCTCCTTGATTCTGTTTTGTTTTGGATTCTTGATTGAGCATGGTGAAAGTATAAGGATGGAGCTATTTCATGATGATTTGTATGCATAAGTTATGGAATGAAAGCCTCATGGTTATGCTTGATTTGATGCCACTGTTTTTGTATAAAAGTGCCACTGTTTTGAGGATAAATAGGCCACTGTTTCGGTTTGACAAGATCACCGTTTTGATGCCACTGTTTCTGCACACAATGCTCACTGTTTTAGTGCCTCACATGCCACTGTTTCTGCATAAAATGCTCACTGTTTTAGTGCCTCATGTGCCACTGTTTCTGCACACAATGCTCACTGTTTTAGTGCCTCACATGCCACTATTTCTGCATAAAATGCTCACTGTTTTAGTGCCTCATATGCCACTGTTTCTGCACAAAAATGCTCACTGTTTTAGCACTTAATGTGCCACTGTTCCTGCATAAAATGATCACCATCTTGATGTTCAAACACTCCTCTTTATGCCACTGTATTGGTGTTCAAATACTCCTAATTATGCCACTGTGTTGATGTTCAAAAATCACTAGTTATGCCACTATTTTGATGTTTAAAAATCACTACTTATGCCACTGTTTTAATGTCCAAAAATCACTATTTATGCCACTGTTTTAATGTCCAAAAATCACTATTTATGCCACTGTTTTAATGTCCAAAAATCACTATTTATGCCACTGTTTTAATGTTCAAAAATCACTACTAATGCCACTGTTTTGATGTGCAAACATCACCACTAATGTCACTGTGTTCATGTTCAAATGCTACCATTCATGCCACTATTTTGATGTGCAAATACCTCTACTTATGTCACTATTTTGAGGTTCAAATGTCACTGTCTATGTCACTGTTTTAACGTTCAAATGCCACTGTTTCTGCCACTGTTTGATGCCATTATTTCTGCCACTGTTTGATGTCCAAAATGCCACTGTTTCTGTTTGAAAATGGTCACTGTTCCTGCTGTAAGGTGTTACTGCTTTCCTGCTGTAAAATGTCACTGTTTCTGCCCACTGTTTTTAAGGAAAACATCACTGTTTTCTGCTCACTGTTTTAAAGAACAACTCACTGTTTTCTGCTCACTGTTTTAAGAACAAACGTCACTGTTTTCTGCTGTAAAATGCTGCTGTATGCTCACTGTTTTCTGCTGTAAAATGCTGTTGTATGCTCACTGTTTCAGCTATAAATTGCCGCTGTAAATGATTGATTGTGATTGATTTAGGTGCGCTTAAGAAGTGAGATACTTCGCTGCTGTTTGGTATTATTTAAGGCACGCAAGGTAAGTGTCAGGCGATATTACCTAATGTGACTATTGACTACTGGTATAAAGTTGTGACATGATGCTCCATACTCCGTAAAAGTATTATGTTCCTCATGATGAAAGAAAACTGCCAAAAATGTGCCGTGATGGCTATAGAAATGTGTCGTGATGGCCTTATGATTATGAGGTAAAGTTGTTATGTGGCAGCATAACGTATATGACAAGTATATGTGTCGTGATGGCTATATGAAAAGTATATAAGCATGCACCTTACATCATACCGCATTTATTTTTACGCTTTGTGTGTGAAAGCATAGCATGGCATGCATGTACCAAGATCATATAGGCCTTGCTTTTAGAATAGTTATGTACAGGACCATGTGTTTGAGCAAGCATCATATAGGCATCCCTAAGGTACCAGGGTATGGGACACTTGGCATCAGTCCGCATAGGCCCACAGTTGGAATCCACAAAGCTCAGGTGCCAAGAGTATATGATATCCACTGTGAAGTGTGTAAGAACCCGCACAGCTAATTAAGGTAATTAGCGAATTAATTATGATAATTAGGAAATAATTCCATAATTGACCCTAATAATTATTAATGGGCTTAGATAATTATATTGAGTGAGTAAAAATGCTGAAATTCGCTTTTCGGAAGAAAAGCGCAGATACCGGTTCTGCTACTCGGTATAAATGCGTACCGGAAAAGTATCCCGGAAAATTATAATAAATGCATGATAATCACTAAAATATTATGTAGGACTTGTAAAACAAGTTTCAAGTCAAATTGACGTAATCTGATGCCAGAACTGATACTGGCTATGGAAAAGCGCGTACCGGAAAGGTGCTCCGAAAAATAAAATAAAAATATGACAAATCTTAGAAAAATGCGTAGGTCTAGAATCCGAAGTTTGGGATCAAGATCTTTTACTTTGCGATTAAGGCTAATACTGCGCGTTTAAGTGGCTTGCCTATAAATAGACCCATTAAGGGCACAAAACCCTAGGCCATATTCATTTCCTACGTGAGTTGCTGCAGCTGCCACCCTTCTTCTTCTTCTTCTTCTTCTTCCTTCTTCTTTCCTTAGCCAAGTGATCACCTTTCATGCTTGTTTAAACATTTGTGAAGGTGAGAGTTAATCTTGGGGCTGCATTGTGGCCATCATTCTATGTTGAGAAAGCTGTGTGTGTAGTTAGTGAGCATGAGTTTGGAGCTTTAGTAATGGCTACTTTGTGGTAGTCATTGTGAGCTTCAAAGTGCCTTCTTGTGGTGCAAGAACCCACCTTGAAGTGCCATTTTCGTGCTCCTACTTAGGCTGAGTTTGAGGAACCTTGGGAGAGCTCCAAGAGCACAACTTGCCTCTGTTTTGAGCTTTGGTAAGTTATACCAACTATGATCATGGGTTTAAATGCTTAAAAATGGAACCTTGGTGCATGTATTGAGCTAAGTTAATAACTTAAGGGTGGGGTAGGTTAAACACACCTAGAAATGCATGTTTAAGTGCCTTTAATCGGTTAAAAAGTTGAACCTATGGATTGGATATTCACGAAATGCAGAAAATGCATTCTGTCGTGAGATATCCGGATATTGTCGGGCAGATATCCGGATATCAGTATCCGGATATGATATCCGGATATCCATATCCGGATATGGGGACAGCAACGAACCTGTTTCGATAAAAATTCGATATCTTGAGCTACAGAGCTCCAAATCGAGTGCCGTTTGGACCTATGACATAAGGCTATAACCCTGTAAAATTTCGTAGCCATTGGATAAGTGGTTTGATCTCAGTGTTACTTTAAAGTCGCGTCTTGGTTGCTGGAAATTCAGTTGGCAGCAGTCACTTTGCGAAAATCATAACCGGAGTTATACAACTCCGATTGAGGCATAAAGTATATCGTTGGAAACCTCAAGATGTCTAGTTTAACATTGTAAATATTAGAATATTAATATTGATATAATTATTGGTCTAAAACAGATTGTGATTCTGCTGTGTTTGGACTTTGAGTTTGTGCGGACTCTTGGCTTGGATAGCTAGCTTTCAAGGTAAGCTTTCGTGTCCTCGGTTTAGCCATTTTGATGTTCCACCATGTCCCATGGGGATGGGTTTATGCATGCTGTGTTACATGCTTTGATTATTTTGGAAATGCTGTTGAGCTGTTTATATGTAATGAGCTATTATGATATGCATGTGGTGTCCACCTAGACGGCAATCCTGAGTATGTGGTACATACAAGATGGAGAAGCATGTGGGTGAGGTGCAGGTAGTATCCATGTACTCATGTAGGCATAGACGTATTCCTACATTTCTCTGGCCAGTAGATTTGAAAGCACACATGACATGATTAATTGCTGCATCGCATGATTTTAGAACTTATACTGTAATACTATTTTTGGAACTTATATTACACATGTAAGTGAGCTTGGGGTGGAGACTCCTTGAGGACCCCTTGTCTTACTGAGATTTCTTGTTAGAGATCTCACCCCACGTTTGGGGAACGCTTATTTCAGGATCAGGTAATGTTGAGGGCTCAGGTGGCAGGAGGCCAGAGCTGAGCTGATAATTATGCTGACGTGCTGGTTGTGGATTGCTGTTTATTTGATTGCTGTTATGTTTTCTGCTTTATTTATGTTAAGTTTATGTTGAGACTATTTGTGGGCATTGTTGCCTTATTTGGTGAGCATGGGGTTTGTCCATGCCACATGATTGTTATCGTCTTATTAAATTAATGTTGTAATTAAAGTATCAGGATTTTGACCCAGGCTACTTGTGTAGACCTGTGGCTTTAGATACTCACCTATTATTTATATATGAGGTATTCCAGTTAGATGTCTTGCAATTTACATACAGGCAGTATTTTTATGAAAATGATTAAGTAATCAAGTTGGTTAAGTTAATGACGTCATAATTGAATTAAAGAAAAAGTTATTCCGCATTTTAATTAAGCGTGGCTTAATACGATAGTGTGTTAACAATCCGGGTTAACACGGGCTGTTACATTTTATGGTATCAGAGCACTTTCTAGGGAAAAGCTTGTATGTATTGCAATAACTTAGGATGAGTCGTTGCGTGTCTACTTTGCGTTCTCTCTGACTGGTGTGTGTTATGATAATGCATATGTGACCACATGGCGTGGGCCTGATCAACTCATTCTTTGTGTAACTTGTGCAGAGTCATGGTGCCACCGAGGAGGAACACGAGTACTAGTGAGGATCAGACGGATCCTGTCCTAGCTACATTGGCTGAGATGCAGGCGGCCCGACTAGCCGACCAGGAAGCCACGAGGCTGGCGAACCGGGCGATGCTGGACGCAATTCGAGATGCGAACCGGCAAACCACGGCAGAGGTTCTGGAGGAGAACCGGATGGCCAACATGACGATGATGAGGGTCATGTTGGAGGAGTTGAGGGCTGGTCCTGCTGCGGGCCAGGGTCCTCCACCACCTCCACCGCCGCCACCGCCTCCACCTCCGCCTAGTCAACAGGAGGACACCCAGAGCCAGATGGGTGAGGGTAGTCATTTGACGGGGGCTATGCAGACTATCCCCGTACTTGCTGAGGATCGTGACGAGATCGATCGCCGGCTGAATGCTTTCCGTAAGCATAAGCCACCTACCTTCGACGGATCGTATGATCCCATTGCTGCTGCCAGATGGCTACAGGCGCTGGACAAAATTTTTCGGATCATGCAATGCACCGATCCGCAGAAGCTGTTGTTCGCCACGTACATGCTGGAGGGCGAGGCCCATGAGTGGTGGACCAATCTTTCTCAGGTCTACGAGATGCAGGGCCATGTGATGACGTGGCCATTCTTCGAGGAGAGCTTCTTGGGTCAGTACTTTCCATATGACTCTCAGGAAAGGAAGCAAGGAGAGTTTGACCGGTTGGTACAGGGCTCGTTGTCTGTCGACGAGTACCTGGCTAAGTTTAATGAGCTGGTCAAGTTCGCTCATTTCCGCATGGCGAGACCGACTCCTATTTTTCTGGCGGCCAAGTTCCGGAGGGGACTTAATGAGGATATTGCTGGACATCTCGCTGGTTCTGCTTCGAGAGACTTCGGAGCGTTGGTGCAGCAGTGCCGCGACATCGAGGACTACTGCCGGGCGAGTCAGGCCAAGAGGGCCAAGGTTGAGGTGCCGCAGAGCACTGGTGGTTCCACTCCCTGGAAGAACAAGAATTTTGCCCACAAGGGCAAGGGCAAACCACCGTTGGCGGCTAAGCAAGCGCCAAACCAGTTCAGAAAGACTGCCACTCCGGGGAACACAGCTAGACCTCCTGCTCCCAGATGTTCTGGATGCGGGAAGTCACATTTTGGGCCGTGCTCTACCGGACAGTTGATATGCTTCCAGTGTGCCAAGGAGCGCCACTACTCCAGAGATTGCTCGACGGCAAGAGTTGCTGCAGTGCAGGCTGTGCCATTGCAGATGGTTCCTACTGGGGCACCAGCCGTGCCACCTACTACCGGACGAGTCTACACACTTGATCGTCAGCAGTCGGACAGAGCTCCGAACCTGGTCAGAGGTATTGTTACCATTGGTGGATCAACTATTGATGTTTTGTTTGATTCCGGGGCAACGCACTCATTTGTTGCTACCCCTATTGCTGTGGGGCTTGAGTTGCCCAGTGATGTGCTTTCTCCACCGATGCGGGTTACCACCACCACCGGAGAAAAATGTTTGACCTCCACTGTTCATCGCGATGTAGCATTTCAGTGGGATGGCCGTGATTTCTCGGTAGATCTGATAGGATTGCCGATGGCCAACCTTCAAATTATTTTGGGCATGGATTGGTTGTCCAGAAACTGTGCAATGATTGACTGTTGTGCCAAGAAAGTGGTGATGTCTCCGGGTGGGTCCACAGCCAGTTCCTCACCGTTCATTTCAGTCCTGCAGGCGAGGAGGGCCTTGAGAGCAGGGGCATTTGGCTATGTCATGTTGGGAGGTTTGGTGAGTGGACACAGGAGGATCTCACTGGCATTCCTGTGGTGAGGGAATTCCTCGAGGTGTTTCCTGAGGAGATTCCTGAGTTTCCACCGCAGAGGGAGATAGAGTTCTCCATAGATTTATTGCCTGGTGTGGGGCCTATCTCGTTGGCTCCATACCGGATGTCGCCACCAGAGTTGGCGGAGCTGAAGAAGCATATCGAGGAGCTTTCAGCAAAAGATTTTATTCGGCCGAGTGTGTCTCCCTGGGGAGCACCGGTCATATTTGTGAAAAAGAAAGATGGGACCATGCGGTTGTGCACCGACTACAGACAGTTGAACAAGGTGACAATCAAGAACAAGTATCCTCTTCCACGCATTGATGATTTGCTGGATCAGCTCAGGGGTGCTTGTGTGTATTCCAAGATTGATCTCCGGTCCGGTTATCATCAGATACGGGTAAAGCCAGAGGATGTCCCAAAGACAGCATTTCGCTCGAGGTACGGGCACTACGAGTACTTGGTGATCCCGTTTGGACTCACCAATGCACCCGCAGTGTTCATGGACTACATGAACAGAATCTTCCAGCCGTACTTGGATCAGTTTGTGATCGTCTTCATTGACGACATCTTGATCTACTCCAAGACGGAGGAGGAGCATACCGAGCACTTGAAGATTGTGTTGCAAGTGCTAAAAGAGAAGAAGCTCTATGCGAAGCCGTCAAAATGCGAGTTTTGGCTCAAGGCGGTGAAATTTCTGGGTCATGTGATTTCTGCTAATGGAGTTGCAGTTGATCCTAACAAGATTGAGGCCGTGATGGATTGGGAGAGGCCCAAGACGGTTACAGAAGTGAGAAGCTTCTTGGGTTTGGCCGGGTACTATCGGAGGTTCATAGAAGGATTTTCCAAGATGGTGCTACCGATGACTCGCCTTACCCGAAAGGAGACTCCATTCGTGTGGACACATGAGTGTGAGGAGTGTTTCCAGGAGTTGAAGGAGAGACTGACTACAGCTCCTGTGTTAGTCCTTCCTGGTCCTGCGGAGCAATTCGAGTTATACTGCGATGCCTATGGTAAAGGACTTGGCTGTGTGCTGATGCAGAAAGGGAAAGCGGTTGCTTACGCTTCAAGACAGTTGAAACCTCATGAGGAGAACTACCCGACTCACGACTTGGAGTTGGCAGCCATCGTTTTTGCTTTCAAGATTTGGAGGCATTACTTGTTTGGCATGAAGTTTGCTGTATTCAGTGATCACAAGAGCCTGAAGTACCTGTTTGACCAGAAGGAGTTGAACATGAGACAACGAAGATGGATGGAGTTCTTGAAGGACTACGACTTTGAGTTGAGGTACCATCCTGGCAAGGCCAATGTGGTAGCTGATGCTTTGAGTCGGAAATCCGTGAGCTTATCCAGCTTAATGATGAACGACTACGAGATGATCGAGAAGTTCAGAGACTTGAGAGTGAACTCCTTATTTGGGGGTGCACTGCTCGAAATGGAAACAGCAGAAGTGATCAATGAGCTGATGGAAAAGATCAAAGAGGCGCAAGTGCAAAGAGAATGCCTTGATTACGTGAAGAACCAGGACGGTGTGTCTTGGAATGAGGATGGTTTGCTGCTGTTTCAGAAGAGGATTGTGATTCCTCGAGGGCCATTGACCGAAGAGGTGATGACAGAGGCTCATAAGGGACGGTTTACTATTCACCCTGGTGCCACAAAAATGTACCAGGACTTAAAGAGAAATTTTTGGTGGCCGGGCATGAAGAAGGACATAGCGGTCTACGTGTCCAAGTGTCTGATTTGCCAGAAAGTAAAGATTGAGCACCAGAAACCGTCTGGTAAACTTCAACCTCTGGAGATTCCACAGTGGAAGTGGGAAAGTATTTCCATGGACTTCGTGGTGGGATTGCCTAAAACTCAGGCTGGTTGTGACTCTATCTGGGTCATTGTGGACAGATTGACCAAGTCTGCCCATTTTCTTCCAGTGAAGGTGAGCTTCACTACAGAGCAGTTGGCCAAGCTATATGTCCGCGAGATCGTGAGGCTTCACGGGGTGCCCGAGAGTATCATCAGTGATAGGGACCCGAAGTTCACATCTCGGTTCTGGGAGGCGCTGCAGGAGGCTTTTGGTACGCAGTTGAGATTGAGTACCGCCTATCACCCTCAGACTGACGGACAGACTGAGCGGACCATCCAGACATTGGAGGACATGTTGAGAGCTTGCACGTTGGAGCAGGGTTCTGCATGGGATAGGTACCTTCCGTTGGTTGAATTCTCGTACAACAACAGTTTTCATGCTAGTCTGGGCATGGCACCCTACGAGGCGCTGTACGGTAGGAGGTGTCGGACTCCTACCTGCTGGTCTGAGGTTGGAGATAAAGAGCTTTTTGGTTTGGACTTTGTCCAAGATACTACCCTTCAGATCCAGATGATCAGGGAAAAGTTGAAGCAGGCGCAGAATCGTCAGAAGAGCTACTACGATGTCAAGCATCGACCACTGGAGTTCAGCGAGGGTGAGCACGTGTTTGTGAAACTTTCACCTGTCACCGGTGTTGGACGGGCACTCGGCGTGAGGAAGTTGAGCCCGCGATTCATTGGGCCCTACCAGATCCTTGGTAGAGTAGGACCAGTTGCCTATCGACTCGCCTTACCGCCGAACCTCGCCAACATCCACGACGTGTTTCACGTGTCTCGGCTTCGAAAGTACATAGCAGATCCTTCGCACGTGGTGCAGCCGGATGATGTGGAGGTTCGGGAGAACCTAAAGACTCCCGTCGGACCACTCAAGATTCTCGATCGAGGCGAGAAACAGCTTAGGAGCAAGATCATTCCGATGGTCAAAGTACAATGGTCAGGAAGAACTCCTGAGGAGTGTACCTGGGAGCGAGAGGATGAGCTTCTCCGACAGTATCCCGACTTTCGAGACAGGTATGTTTCTGATTTTGAGGACAAAATCCTTAAAAAGGTGGGGTGAATGTAAGAACACGCACCGCTAATTAAGGTAATTAGCGAATTAATTATGATAATTAGGAAATAATTCCATAATTGACCCTAATAATTATTAATGGGCTTAGATAATTATATTGAGTGAGTAAAAATGCTGAAAGTCGCTTTTCGGAAGAAAAGCGCAGATACCGGTTCTGCTACTCGGTATAAATGCGTACCGGAAAAGTATCCCGGAAAATTATAATAAATGCATGATAATTACTAAAATATTATGTAGGACTTGTAAAACAAGTTTCAAGTCAAATTGACTTAATCTGATGCCAGAACTGATACTGGCTATGGAAAAGCGCGTACCGGAAAGGTGCTCCGAAAAATAAAATAAAAATATGACAAATCTTAGAAAAATGCGTAGGTCTAGAATCCGAAGTTTGGGATCAAGATCTTTTACTTTGCGATTAAGGCTAATACTGCGCGTTTAAGTGGCTTGCCTATAAATAGACCCATTAAGGGCACAAAACCCTAGGCCATATTCATTTCCTACGTGAGTTGCTGCAGCTGCCACCCTTCTTCTTCTTCTTCTTCTTCTTCTTCTTCTTCTTCCTTCTTCTTTCCTTAGCCAAGTGATCACCTTTCATGCTTGTTTAAACATTTGTGAAGGTGGGAGTTAATCTTGGGGCTGCATTGTGGCCATGATTCTGTGTTGAGAAAGCTGTGTGTGTAGTTAGTGAGCATGAGTTTGGAGCTTTAGTAATGGCTACTTTGTGGTAGTCATTGTGAGCTTCAAAGTGCCTTCTTGTGGTGCAAGAACCCACCTTGAAGTGCCATTTTCGTGCTCCTACTTAGGCTGAGTTTGAGGAACCTTGGGAGAGCTCCAAGAGCACAACTTGCCTCTATTTTGAGCTTTGGTAAGTTATACCAACTATGATCATGGGTTTAAATGCTTAAAAATGGAACCTTGGTGCATGTATTGAGCTAAGTTAATAACTTAAGGGTGGGGTAGGTTAAACACACCTAGAAATGCATGTTTAAGTGCCTTTAATCGGTTAAAAAGTTGAACCTATGGATTGGATATTCACGAAATGCAGAAAATGCATTCTGTCGTGAGATATCCGGATATTGTCGGGCAGATATCCGGATATCAGTATCCGGATATGATATCCGGATATCCATATCCGGATATGGGGACAGCAACGAACCTGTTTCGATAAAAATTCGATATCTTGAGCTACAGAGCTCCAAATCGAGTGCCGTTTGGACCTATGACATAAGGCTATAACCCTGTAAAATTTCGTAGCCATTGGATAAGTGGTTTGATCTCAGTGTTACTTTAAAGTCGCGTCTTGGTTGCTGGAAATTCAGTTGGCAGCAGTCACTTTGCGAAAATCATAACCGGAGTTATACAACTCCGATTGAGGCATAAAGTATATCGTTGGAAACCTCAAGATGTCTAGTTTAACATTGTAAATATTAGAATATTAATATTGATATAATTATTGGTCTAAAACAGATTGTGATTCTGCTGTGTTTGGACTTTGAGTTTGTGCGGACTCTTGGCTTGGATAGCTAGCTTTCAAGGTAAGCTTTCGTGTCCTCGGTTTAGCCATTTTGATGTTCCACCATGTCCCATGGGGATGGGTTTATGCATGCTGTGTTACATGCTTTGATTATTTTGGAAATGCTGTTGAGCTGTTTATATGTAATGAGCTATTATGATATGCATGTGGTGTCCACCTAGACGGCAATCCTGAGTATGTGGTACATACAAGATGGAGAAGCATGTGGGTGAGGTGCAGGTAGTATCCATGTACTCATGTAGGCATAGACGTATTCCTACATTTCTCTGGCCAGTAGATTTGAAAGCACACATGACATGATTAATTGCTGCATCGCATGATTTTAGAACTTATACTGTAATACTGTTTTTGGAACTTATATTACACATGTAAGTGAGCTTGGGGTGGAGACTCCTTGAGGACCCCTTGTCTTACTGAGATTTCTTGTTAGAGATCTCACCCCACGTTTGGGCTCAGGTGGCAGGAGACCAGAGCTGAGCTGATAATTATGCTGACGTGCTGGTTGTGGATTGCTGTTTATTTGACTGCTGTTATGTTTTCTGCTTTATTTATGTTAAGTTTATGTTGAGACTATTTGTGGGCATTGTTGCCTTATTTGGTGAGCATGGGGTTTGTCCATGCCACATGATTGTTATCGTCTTATTAAATTAATGTTGTAATTAAAGTATCAGGATTTTGACCCAGGCTACTTGTGTAGACCTGTGGCTTTAGATACTCACCTATTATTTATATATGAGGTATTCCAGTTAGATGTCTTGCAATTTACATACAGGCAGTATTTTTATGAAAATGATTAAGTAATCAAGTTGGTTAAGTTAATGACGTCATAATTGAATTAAAGAAAAAAAGTTATTCCGCATTTTAATTAAGCGTGGCTTAATACGATAGTGTGTTAACAATCCGGGTTAACACGGGCTGTTACAAAGTGCGCGCACGACGGTGCTAAAAGCGCAAAGGAAAGGCGTTATATACGCAATATATATGAATATGATGAAAAGGAACAAGGATATGTTGAAGTGACTGTTTATGATTTTGTGCCTAGTTAATACTGTTATATTATTGGTTTTGTTGCCACACTACTGGGATTATTCTCACCCCTTCGGGGCTGCTATTTTCCTAAATGGCAGGAGGACGTAAAAGCATTTGAAGGCGTGATGTTTGTTGTTGCTTGCTGATGAATGGACTTGTACTGTTGCTGTTTGATTGATTGGATGACTGTAATGCTTAATATTTTGGTACTCTTGGATGACTGTAGACTTTATCATCTCTATTTCACCTTGAACCTTTATGAACAGCAGCTGTTTTGGAAAAACGTTTTGCGAAAGGAACTTTTGTACGTCTAAGTGCTGAATTTTTACAGTGCACCTTACGGGTGGTGTTTTTATGAGCAAACGAACTCCGATTTACTACTATTTTATATGCACGCGAAGCCCCCAACGTGCTCTTTCTAAATCACTTGAAATATTTTTTTATCGTCCAAACAGAAGTTATAAGAATTTTGAAACGCTTTACGTTTTTGTATTTATAATAAGAATCTCTGTTAGCTTATGTGACGTTAAAGACTCTATTTCCGCTTAGCAAACGACTCTCTTGGATGCATACAAGGGAGGGCGTTACAACAGGGGATGAAAAATTGGCTACTGCCTCATTTTTAACTGGTGGTAATCGATTACCACTCCCTGGTAATCGATTACCACAGTGTAAATTTTGAAAATTCAGGTTTTTCTAGACAAAAAGAAAGGGGCTTAACTTAGTGTGTAGAACTCCAAATGGTGCGCGGTTTGAAACCACGCGTAGCTTATATAAAGGACTATAACATGGTAAGATGTGAGAGTAAGATGATGAGTTTAAATGGGTTGAACAAAAAGAAAGATTAGTGATGTTAGTAAACTGAATGATTCCGCGAATTGCATTTACAATTATAGTGTTGTTTTAATTGATTACGGAAAAGGTTATTGTTATGAAAAGGAATATGATAAAAGGAAAAAAAAAAGTTTCCCGTAATTTAATTAACTCAATTACTGTGATTGTAACTGCGCTTAATATCATATTTGTTGTTAACACACCGGTCCGGTAACGGGGTGTTACATTGTGCGTGGTTTGTAACCACGCGTGACTTATGAAGAGAGCTATAACATGGTAAGAGATGAGATTCAAAAGATAAGTTTAGATTAAATGGGGTAATAAGAAAGATAGTGAATGTTAGTAAGTTTATGCTTCCACGAGTTTTGCATTTACAATTACGGAGTTGTTTTGATTAGTTACGGAAATGGTTAATTGTTTAAAATGAGGAAGTAATAAAAGGAAAAAGTTTGTCGTAATCTAATTAACTCAATTTCTGTGATTGTAACTGCGATTTATATCATATTTCGTGATAACACTCCGGTCCGGTATCGGGGTGTTACATTTATGGTATCAGAGCAGTTTCTTAGGGAACTCTGATGATTGTGTGATTGTGGTGAGTGCTGTATAGTTGTACGTAGACTCTTATTGAGTACTGCACATGTGATTCCTTTGTTTGGGCCTGATCAACCCATTTCTTCATGTTATGTGTGCGGTCAGTATAAAATGCCTTCATGACAACCCTGGAGCACCAATGTCAGTCCTTAGACTGTGGTGGTGGGTGCGGTGTTGACTGCTCCACGGACATATATGTTAGTAAGTGAATTTGATGTAATTGAGGACTTAGTGAGAATAAATTGAGATAAGATGTTTAACCATTTTGGGTAGAATGCTACCATAGTTGAATGTGTGGTCTTATGGTTAGTAAGTATAATTGAATTGAGTTGATATTATGATGATGATGTTGGTAGGTCTTCCCTAAATGTATGGGGAGTTAGAAAAATTGAGTATATGTGGAATTAATGCTATAACTTTGACATGGTGGGAGATTTGGAACCCCGATGAATTCGTGAAAATCGGAATATGAGTGCTTATATGTAAGCTTGGATACCTTAGGGTTTAAAAGAAGGTTATAAGACCCTTGAGAAGGGCATAGACTTGGATGAATTAAGATGTTTAGATGTAGAAATAAAAATTGAAATTTCAAAATTTGGATTGAGGATTGTGAGTACCTTAAAAGAACTATGGAAATGATGTGTTGGAAAATTCAATGATGAAAATGGGACTGTAGTCCATGATGATTTAATGTTGGCTAAATAGAAGTGAGGATATCATGTGTATAAAAAGTTTAATATAAGAAGTTGAGGAAATTGCCATGGATGGCATTGGACGAACTTGATTGAAAGTATGAGGGTCCATAATATAATGATGGTTAGACTTGACAAATGTGAGGTGAGAAAATATAACTGAGTGTGGTGTAGTAATTGGACTAATATGCTTCCATAATGTTGTGTAGCATTGAAATGTTAATGATGTGGCCTAATTATATGTGGATAATAATCCTGTGATGGCTAAGTGCTAGTATATATATATATATATATATATATTTATATACTTTGTGAAGGCCGGGGTGCCTATATGTATATCTGTGTTGTAATGAATTAGTAAACTCTTTGGTAAAAGAAGAATGATGTAAGTGAAATTCCCTATGATGGGAGTGTTTGAAGAGATTGTCTCTTGGGAGTGTCATTGGACGCTCAATTTGTTATGGGATTCATGATGGAGTCCCGGTGTGCAAGTTATACCTTAGCACACATGTTGATAACGTTGTGATAATTAATATTGTCATGTGTTTCCCTTGTGGATTGAATCCTAAGAGGTGTTGCTCTTGGAAGTCCCAGGCGAGCACCGCTCGAAGTAGAGATTTATCTAGTGGTCCTAATGCGCTGAATGCATGGACTGTTAAATGAGGGCACTCTTGGTGTCATAGTGAAATGTTGAGAGGAAAAGTGATGTTGTTTAAATGAGTAGACTGTTGAGAAAAGAACCATATTTGGAAAGTCATAGTGATGGTACAAAAGTATGATATAACTAGTATACCATTATGTATCAATATAAAACTCTTTTTGCCGTTATATACGGATGTGATGTGAATGTGTTTTTCTCTGTGTGGCTTATATGCCCGGAGTGTATGGCTATCTCCATATGGATTATGTTCCCGGAGATTATTATTATTTTGTGTAAGTAATGTGGTGTGAGGTAGTACCTCGTGTTAGTGGGACTGTTAGTACAGCCGATGGCATGTTACCTCTTCTTGCGTGAATTATAAGGACAGATTCTCTGATTGGTGGGGCATTGCACCTGGGGCCCTTAGGACAGCAAGAGCTCGAGGGGTTAAACCTAAGGATGTTTTTACCCATTGCATTAGAGGATTGTATCTTGTGAGGAACGCAAGAGGTGAATTTGGATAACTGTAAGTGAACAATAATATGTCTAATAGTATGCAATATGTGAGGTACCATGAGATGGTATTGGAGATATGAAATTGAACACTCGGAGATGTGCATGAGTGTATACCAAGTGTAGTGGTGTGGATTGTGGTTTTACGAAAATTGTGAAATGAATCGTTGGATTATCACCCTATGTGAAGGGAATGGAAAATTGATTAGTACTGATGGATTGAGTCCAGGTCTTCTGGGAAGGCTTGTGATGGCGAGATGTTAAGCTAAGATGGTGGCCAATGGTTTTTAATAAGTGATTAATTGTGATGTAGTCAAGTAAGAAGGTGTAGTACTAGCTGTTAAATAGAATGGTATTTGGTGAAATAAAAGGTTGATATCTCTGCCCTGGTGGTAGGGTTACTGATGGAGTATTATATATGCAATTATAGTGAGAGATATATTGAAAATACACAATGTTGATGTTGTTCTTGGCTAGGTACCAAGATATATGATTGGGTGTGCTAGTATTACTTTGAATAGTCCGAGAGACTTGTATGCCAGCCTATAGTGAATTATGAAAGTAATGACAGTGAGGGAATTAGTTCCATATAGCATGATAGATAGGCTTTGAAAATCCCTATATGATGGGACAGGTATGAGAGAGAGATGATATGTGACCTTGGAATGATACATACTGGTTGAACGAGATGATGATGAAAGTGATGTGTATAGAATGAAACACATGTGGAATTGATAACATGAGTATGAAATCTTGGACATGTTGTCTTTAATGTGAGAAATCAATGTAAGTATGATATAATATATAGAAATTCATGAGTGGATTCGTGGTTGAAGGCTTTGAAATGGCCGATGTAATTGTTGCGAACTCGGCAAGTATACCGATCGTTCCAAGTAATAAAGTGATAAGTAAGTATCGTCTCCACAGGGATTGATAAAAAATTACTACTATAACCAGTCCTCTTAAGTTAGATAAATCGATTGGTTGTTGACAAATAATTGTAATTTAAATTAAATGACAATAAAAGTGAAAGATTTGTTTTTGTATTTTTCTGAAAAAGACTTAAAATAGATGAAGAAATGTTTTTGTAGAAAAAGTGATGAAGAAGACTGTAGCCAGGGTACATTCACCAATTGTTCCCAATTTTACTTCGGATTGATTCATAAAACCTATTGAAATTAACAACTCAGACAAATTATCATCTTTTAGAAATAATTAGTTAGATCCCAATCCCTTGGCGATCTAACCCTTTACTTCAATTGGAACCCTAATCCCTTAGTAATTCCGCCTGAAAATAAGCATTATGTAGATAAATCCCACGACTGCAATCCATACAAGTCTATCCCTAGAACATGCATGGAGAGTCATCTTTATCTCCTTTCAGGATCAGTATTCCAATATCCCTATTGTGAATCCTGATCCCCAGAATATTATTCCCTATTAGGTTGATCAGATCTAACAGAAATAATATCAATACGCTCAAGATAAAAGATGAAATATATTAATTCAATACATAGAATGATTCAATCCTTGTAGCAATTGTTTACAAAGGGATCATGCCCCTGACTACAGAAATAGATCTAGCCAATCAACATCATGATCGCTGATCTGATTTCAACATAAACTGAAAAGAAAATAAAGAAGAATACAAGAACAGAGTGATGAACACGAAGAACGCCTCCTCTAGGTCTTGTGATGTGTATTCTGAGATATCCTTCTTCAGAGGTTGAGTCTCCTTTTATAAGAGAGATTCTGACCTAATTTGCACATTTGAATCTTCACACTTTCGCGCCTCCCACGCTCAGAGCGCCACTCCCGCGCTCAGGGCGTGGGAGTTTCTGCCAATTTTTCACCTCCCGCGCTGATGGCGCGGATCTCGCGCTCTCAGCGCGGGAGCTTCTGCCAAATTTTCCTTTCCCGCGCTCTCAGCGCCACTCCCGCGCTGTGAGCGCGGGAACCTAGGTCTTTTTTGATATGTTTTTGCCTCCTTTTGTTTATCTTCCTTGATATTCAGACTTTGGATATTTTTACTCTTTTTCTCTGCTTTTCTTGCATTGATTGAGTCATTTTCTTCCTCTTTTTGCCTTGTAATTTCCTATATGCTGATCGCATATCAAATAATTCCCAGATTTGAACTTTGCTGTCCCTAGCAATGTATAAGACTAAATCCAGGAAACAGATTAATCCAACATAACACTGTACAGCCAACAGATCATCTTACTAAGTATGCTTGAATCAATGTGAAGAATTTTTAATAATGCCTTTCATGAAAAGATTAGAATCTAATTTGCACATCCCTCACCCAGATAATCAAATAACGCTCAATACTCAAGTGTTTGGGGGAATGACAATTACTCCAGCTATCACTGTAACAACATTATCATAAAACTTGCTCATATTCTCAAGTACCTAAAGATGAGGAACATTAATACATGCAAAATTGATCAAAAGGACATCACAGGTTGTAACTTGGCCAGGCTAAAGGGTGGAATTTTTTTTCTGGACAGTAGCTCAAGTAACAATGAGATTGAAAATTTGATAGTTTTTCATTTTTAACACATTCAACTCATTTGTTTTGCTCCACTAATGTTCCCACAGAATTTCGGGAATTTAATTCCTTCCGCCATATTTTCCTTATATTCACCTTTTTCTTTTCCTTTTTAAAGACACAATTCAGTCACCTTCTTTATCTTGACCTCTGTGGAGCTTACCTTAATTTCTTTCCTACACATCAGGGATTCAATCTCTTTTAAGGTAAGACAATAAGAATATGTCTAATCAACAGGAGTTTATGAACAAAAAGGTTCAGGCACAAAGGGTTAATACTGGAAGAATTCACATAGGTGATTTATTTGGCCGTGGCTACAAAAGAAAATCTGCCTTCATCATTTCAATCTATGCATGTATTTCAGAGAAACAAAGCAAGTTCTAGAATGCTATCACAGTGAGGTCTCTCAAAATAAATTCAGTGTTTGGGCCCAAAAACTCACTAGCTATGATGTTAAACTAGATTTCCAAACTAATCATTTAGGCATTTATTAACCATTCAAGCTTAGCAATTCAGACATACTAGTTGACAAAATTTGGCTATACAATATCATGCTAGCAATTTGTATATCCAGAATTTAATCAAGCATAATTGAACCTGAGAATTTCCTTTTCAATACAAGACTTCTTTTTCATGGTGTAGTTCCACCATATTCATCAATCTTGCAATCTTGCATTCAGCATGTATGCCATAATTCCCAGATTTGAATGTTGCTGTCCTCAGCAACAAACTAATCTAAGACATAGCTTAAGCTGCCAGATGTAGGACCCACATAGTTGTTAATATCCAAAGCATAATATGCAAGAAAATATAACCCAATATAAAGTGCCATCAACCTTAACTTTGTTCAACCTTAAAAACAAAATGTAAAACTAAATTGTTCCAAGAAATTTAAAACAAAATGCAGTAAATGGGAGTGGAGGAACAAGATCAAAAGTCATCCATAAATTCATCAGCTGCAAAATCACCCAGAATGTCATCATCTGCAGTGTTGGAAGGCATAGATGGACCTGCTTGTGTACCAGGGGGAACTTGACCCATTAAACCAGCCGTGTCAATTCCCCTATCCAAGCATAGTCGCTCCAACATGCTCATCATATAGTTGTTCTGAACCAGCAACTGTTGGAGCATCTCAGAATCAGTAGATGTGGATGGTGCGGATACTGGGACAGGTGGTGGAACAGCACCGCCAGATGCTTTCCAGATTGCTTGTCTTCGGGACTCCTTCTGCATGTCATTATACACACGCTGTGTTAATTCCGCTTTGGTCTTGACATCCCTGGGCTCATCATCTGGTATCTCTACTCCTGCTTTGATGCATAGCTGCTCAATGAGAGAGCAATGAGCCAGACTAAAGTCTAACCGGCCATGAGTAATCATGTGAGCTATCCTATCAGACAGAATAGCCCCAATATGGAGGTTGTGATTTCCCAGCAGAGTATACAGCAGTACTGCCCTTTCTACATTGACATCACTGAGATTTGTAGAAGCCATGATGGTTGAGTTGATGAATGAGTGCCAGAAGATTGCCTCTTCATTGAGATCGAGCCTATCCAATTTTTCTGGCACGGCTGGCTGGCCTTGCTTGGGCTTCCATGCAGCTTTGGGTTGAGCGATTCCTTCCCGGATAGTGGTAGCCAAAGCTGGCATTTCTTCTCTATATAACCCGTCAACCGGCTGCATCCTGTGGAAGGTGTCAGTGAAAAAGCAGGATTGGGTTGCTTCCCATGAGGTGTTCAGCAACCTCTCAATTTGGAAGGCAGTAAAAGAAACTTCCTTCCCCCTGACCCAGGTCTTTCTTGTCCTGTCTACTGTGTCCTTATCAGCATTGGCACAGAACTCTCGCAATATGGTGCTGCAGCTTGTCTGTGGAAGTTGTATCAATTTTTGCCATTTCCTTCTTTCAATTGTCAGGACGACTGGACAGTCATCCGCCAGAAAACTGCTGATTCTTCGTTCTGGTATAATCTTCTTTTTCAAAAACCAGTTGTGGTACCGGTCTTGGGCTGCTGGAGAAAGAAACCGGTGTTCGTCAAAATCAATCAGAGCAGGGGCTCTTTGCCTTTTGGTGCCAGCTGCACCTGGGGTTTTTTTAGCGGCCCTTTTTTCCTGCATTCAGAAAAGTTCCACCACGGATAGCATACAAATATGGACACCAGAATATTAGACATGCAATGACAATTCCCAGATTTATCTTATGCAAACCATAGTTCAACATTGTATGCAGCCCTAACATGCCATTATCTTACATACCATTAATCATGCAAACCGCCATGCCAGTAATGATAATCATGGTATGAATATGAAAAATGGAATTTCAACACTGACATACGTACAATCATATTATGGAGCATGCATTTCATCCGTTTTCACATATGGGGACCAGCATCTATTTCATCCTAGCATGCATTTTGAAGAGAGATGAAAATTCGTGGCTTAAACATTCTATCAAACATGGAGCATGCATTCATCCAACATCATAGCAGCAACAACAACATTGCAATTTGAACAAAACAAAATAATGCACTCTTACCTTGTCTCCTGCCATTTTAAAGAAGTGAATGTACCACGGAGTGATGAATCCTGAATGAAAAACTTAACCTTAATCCTATAATGGTGGGGAGAGGAGAAGATAGTGTGGAGGAAGGAAGTATGTGTGGGAGAGGGATATGATGAAGAGAAAAGGAAGAGGGGAAAAGAGGAGAAGAGGAAGAGGAAATGGGGGAAGGTGGCGGCGGCTGAGTGAGGGAGAGAGAGAAAGGAGGAGGAGAAAATGGGGGAAACTTAGGGTTTCCCCCTTTTTAAAAACGGACCGCGCCTCCCGCGCTCTCAGCGCCATCCCCGCGCTGAGAGCGCGGTTCTTTCTGTCAAATTTAGCATTCCCGCGCTGATGGCGCGGATCTCGCGCCCTCAGCGCGGTACCCACTGCCTTTTCCGCTTCTTCCGCGCTGATGGCGCGGTACTCGCGCTCTCAGCGCGGACTTTTTTTTTTTTTTTTTAAACAAAAGATGAAATAATGAGATCTACTGGTTGCCTCCAGTAAGCGCTTGTTTAATGTCACGAGCCTGACTGGAACCATGTTTAATCTGGTGAAGTCAAAGAGACAGAAGTTATCTCTCTATTCACTGGTTCCCCAAAGTAAATTTTTAGCCGATTTCCATTTACTTTAAAAGATCTCTCATCATTCAGGGGAGAGATTTCAATGGTGCCATATGGAAATACATTCTTCACTACAAAGGGACCAGACCAACGAGATTTAAGTTTTCCAGGAAACAATTTCAATCTAGAATTGTACAGTAATACCTGCTGACCAGGTGCAAACTCTTTCTGTTTGATCCTGCTATCATGCCACTGCTTTGTCTTTTCTTTATAAATTTGTGCACTCTCATAAGCAGTTCTTCTGAACTCATCTAGCTCATTTAGCTGCAATATTCTCTTCTTTTGGGCTCCTGATAGTTCAAAATTTAAGAACCTTGTGGCCCACAAAGCTTTGTGTTCTAACTCCACTGGTAAATGGCAAGGTTTGCCATATACCAACTGATAGGGTGACATGCCTATTGGAGTTTTAAATGCAGTCCTGTATGCCCAAAGTGCATCATCAAGCTTTTTGGCCCAATCTTTCCTAGAAATCCCCACTGTCTTTTCTAGGATTCTTTTTATCTCTCTATTAGAGACCTCCACTTGCCCACTAGTTTGAGGATGATATGGTGTGGCTATCCTGTGCCTCACTCCATATTTATCCAACAAACCCTCAAATTGTCTGTTACAAAAGTGAGTACCCCCATCACTAATGATAGCTCGAGGTACTCCAAACCTTGTAAAAATATTCTTTCTTAGAAAATTCACCACTACCTTAGCATCATTAGTGGGAAGAGCAACAGCTTCTACCCACTTAGATACATAATCTACAGCCACAAGGATATATTGGTTAGAATAAGAGGACGGAAATGGACCCATAAAATCAATGCCCCAAACATCAAATAATTCCACTTCTAAAATATTATTCAAGGGCATCTCATCCTTTCGTGAGAGATTTCCTGTCCTTTGACATTTGTCACATTTTTCTACGCAATCTCTTGCATCCTTGAAAAGTGTTGGCCAGTAGTAACCGCTTTGCAAAACTTTCTGTGCGGTTCTATTGCCCCCAAAATGTCCTCCATAATTTGAAGAATGGCAATGCCATAAAATCTGGCCCACCTCAAACTCCGGAACACATCTGCGAAGGATCCCATCAGCACATTGGAAATATAGATGTGGATCCTCCCAGAAATAACGCCTCACCTCTCGCAGAAATTTCTTTTGTTGTTGCCTTGTAAGGTTGGGAGGCAATTCTCTTACCACTTTATAGTTGGCAAAATCTGCGAACCATGGAGGAACAAAAACTGCCATCACCTTCTCATCAGGGAAATAGTCATTGATTTCTTTTTCTGAACTATCTTGTAGTTCTTTTGCCTGGATTCTAGAGAGATGATCAGCCACTTTATTTTCCACTCCAATTTTGTCCCGAATTTCCAAATCAAATTCTTGAAAAAGTAGCATCCACCTTAACAACCTTGGTTTTGCGTCCTGCTTAGTCATCAAAAACTTAATAGCAGAATGGTCAGTAAAAACAACAATTTTAGATCCTAACAAGTAAGGTCTAAATTTGTCCAATGCATAAACCACTGCTAACATTTCTTTCTCAGTTGTTGCATAATTAATCTGAGCATCATTCAACACTTTGCTAGCATAGTAAATGACATGTAATAACTTTTCCTTACGCTGACCAAGGACTGCACCAATTGCATATGCACTGGCATCACACATGAGTTCAAATGGAAGGTTCCAATCGGGAGCTGTAAGCACTGGAGCTGTAGTAAGCTTTTCTTTTAACACATGGAAGGCCCTTGAACAAGCATCATCAAATAAAAATTCTGAATCCTTCACCAAGAGTTGGCTTAATGGTTTAGCAATCTTGGAGAAATCTTTGATGAATCGCCTGTAAAAACCTGCATGTCCTAGAAAACTCCTAACAGCATTTATATTTACAGGGATGGGAAGTTGTTCAATCAACATTAATTTTGCTTTATCCACTTCAATCCCTGTATTAGAAATTTTGTGTCCCAGCACTATACCTTCAGTTACCATAAAATGGCACTTTTCCCAATTTAAAACCAGATTTGTCTCATTACATCTTTTCAAAACTTTGGATAAATTGTTCAAACAAAAATCAAAATTAGAGCCAAAAACAGAGAAATCATCCATAAATACCTCTAGACCTTTCTCCACCATATCTGAAAAGATGGAAAGCATGCACCTTTGGAATGTGGCAGGCGCATTGCAAAGGCCGAATGGCATTCTTCTGTATGCAAAGATTCCAAATGGGCAAGTAAAAGCTGTCTTTTCCTGGTCTTCAGGAGCTACAGGAATTTGATTGTAGCCTGAATACCCATCTAAGAAGCAATAATAAGAATGGCCCGCCAATCTTTCTAGCATTTGATCAATAAAGGGTAGTGGAAAATGATCCTTCCGTGTGGCTGTGTTCAACCTCCTGTAATCAACACACATTCTCCAACCCGTGATAGTTCTGGTTGGGATCAACTCATGTTTTGCATTAGTGATTACTGTGACCCCACCTTTCTTTGGCACTGTTTGCACTGGACTTACCCATGCAGCATCAGAAATTGGGTAAATCATTCCTGCATCAAGAAGTTTTACAACTTCCTTCCTTACCACCTCTTTCATTGTTGGGTTCAATCTTCTTTGTGGTTGCCTCACAGGTTTGATATCATTTTCCAGGAGGATCTTATGTGTACAAAAGGAAGGATTTATGCCCTTTAAATCAGCAATAGACCATCCTATTGCGGTTTTATGAGCTTTTAAAACTTCCACTAGTTCTTTTTCTTGGCCTTCTGATAGAGCATTGTTGATGATTACCGGATAAGTATCACCATCTCCCAAAAACACATATTTCAAAGTGTCTGGTAATGGCTTCAACTCAACTTTGGGGGCACCAACCTCTATGTCTTCCACTTTTTCTTTCAGAACCTCTACAGTAAGCCCTTCTTTTTCAAAAGGTACATAATCACGAGCCTTCAACTCATAATCAAGCTCTTGAGGCCGTTCTTTCTTATGTTGAACAGATTCAATTTGGAAACAATCATTATTATCAGCTGGTCTCTTCATAGCTTCTGAAACATTGTAGATAATTTCCTCATCGTTCATTCTCAGTTTAATCATCCCTTGCTCAACATCAATTAGGGCTCGGGCTGTAGCCAAAAAGGGTCTTCCTAATAACATGGGCTTCTCACTTCCTTCTCCCATATCCAATACCACAAAATCTGCAGGGAAGATAAACTTATCAACTTTGACAAGAATATCTTCTATGATCCCATTGGGTTTCCTTACGGATCTGTCAGCCAATTGGAGTGATACCTCAGTGGGTTTCAATTCCTCAATCCCCAATGATTTGTAGACTGATAAGGGCATTAAATTAATGCTAGCCCCAAGATCACATAAAGCTTTCCCAATGCCAATATCACCAATAGCAATAGGAATATTAAAACTTCCTGGATCACTCAGTTTATCTGGAATTTTCTGCTGGATAAAAGCACTACACTCTTCAGTGAGTGTTACAGTTTGACATTCCTGCAATTTTTGTTTCCTAGATAAGAGATCCTTCATGAATTTTGCATACCCTGGCATATTGGCTAGGGCTTCTGCAAAAGGAATATTGATATGTAGTTTCTTGAAAATGTCCAAGAATCTATCATAATGTTTGTTGTAGGCTCCCTTCTTGAATCTTTCTGGATAGGGTGCCTTAGACATAACATACTCGTGGCTTAACTCATGCTTTTCTTTTGCCACCACTGGTTGTTCTGCAACCTGCTCTTTTTCTTTTTCTACAATTACCTCAATCTCTGGTTCACTTGCTTTCTTTTCTTGCTTCTCCTTCTCTTTTTCCAGTTCCACAGGTGTTTTTGTTGGAACTGTTAGTATCTTACCACTTCTGGTTGTAACAGCCATACAGTCATCCTTTGGATTGTTGACTGTGTTACTTGGGAAGGTACCTGGAATTCTTTCTGAAAATTGTTTGGCCAGCTGGCCTATCTGATTCTCCAGGTTTTTAATGGAAGCATTTGTATTTTTATTGTTGGCTCTGGTTTCTTCCATGAAAGCATTGGTGTGTTGAGCCATATCATTGGAAGCCTTAGCCATTTGAGCGAAAGCTTTCTCCCACTCGGCTGGCTCTTTTTGCTGAGTCTGAGAAGATTGAGTATAATTATTGCTAGTTTTGAAATCCGTACCTGATCCTTGAGTCCTCCGTTGGAAATTGTTGTTACCTCCAGGGAAATTTTGATTTCGCTGGAAATTTTGTTGTTGAGGACGCTGATCGTACCAGATCCCATTCACTTGAAGTGAATCTTCGGATGATGGATTTGGGCACTCATTGGATTCATGACTTTCTTGACATTGGTCACAAATCGGTAGAGTGGTTTGAACTTTTGATACCTGAAATCTGTCAAATTTTTCACTCAAGTTGTCAACCTTCTTAGATAATGATATCACATCATTATCTGTGGATTTTTTCATTGCTCTTTGTGTGGGAACAAGCACACTTTCATTTTCGTTTCTTGCAAGCTTTTTGATCAACTCAATGGCTTGCTCAGATGTGCTTTCCCGAATAGAGCCTCCAGCGGCACTATTTATTATCATCCTGGTTTCGGGGGTGATTCCGTTGAAAAATATCACCACTTTTCTATCATCATCTCCTTCATAATGTGCACATTTTCTGTTTAATTCTTGGAATCTGTTCCAAGTTGCACATAGTGATTCTCCTTCCAACTGGCGAAAGTTTGTTATTTCATTCACCAGCTGATTATATTTCTCCATGGAAAAGAAATGATCAAAGAATTTATTGGATAGATCTTCCCATGTCAGAATGCTGTTTGCTGGTTGTCTTTCGATCCACCTCAATGCTTTTCCTTTAACAGCGAAAGGAAACAACCGAAGCCTGATAGCATCTGTAGATACCCCATTGTGTTTGGTGGTATCACAGACCATCAAGAACCGGTCCATAAACTCATGTGGATCTTCATCATCAGCTCCAGAAAATTGAACCCTTTCCACCAAAGAAATTAATGATGGCTTGAGTTCAAAATTATTAGCCTCCACATTTGGCCTGACTATGCTTGAATTGGCCCTGTTGAATACTGGAGTCAGAATTGTATTCAACAGTCTTGGAGGTTGATTGTTGGCATTTCCTCCTCGCCCATGACCAACATTGTTGTTTTCAGCCATTTCTTGAATTGGTTGTAAAGATGTGTGCTTCAAATCTTCCCAAATGATCTGTCTAGCAGCCTTCCTTAGTTGTTTTTCTGTCTTTGTAATTTCAGAATCTATTACAAAGTCTTTAGGTGGAAGTCTACCTCGCATAAAAATTCAAAGAAAATTATTAGTAACACCTGCACAACACAATTAAGATAAAAGAAAAATAAAAGTCTAATCTCAAGAATCTAAGGTTATTTGTAATATTGTAAACACAATCCCCGGCAACGGCGCCAAAAACTTGTTGCGATCTCGGCAAGTGCACCGATCGTTCCAAGTAATAAAGTGATAAGTAAGTATCGTCTCCACAGGGATTGATAAACAATTACTACTATAACCAGTCCTCTTAAGTTAGATAAATCGATTGGTTGTTGACAAATAATTGTAATTTAAATTAAATGACAATAAAAGTGAAAGATTTGTTTTTGTATTTTTCTGAAAAAGACTTAAAATAGATGAAGAAATGTTTTTGTAGAAAAAGTGATGAAAAGACTGTAGCCAGGGTACATTCACCAATTGTTTCCCAATTTTCCTTCGGATTGATTCATAAAACCTATTGAAATTAACAACTCAGACAAATTATCATCTTTTAGAAATAATTAGTTAGATCCCAATCCCTTGGCGATCTAACCCTTTACTTCAATTGGAACCCTAATCCCTTAGTAATTCCGCCTGAAAATAAGCATTATGTAGATAAATCCCACGACTGCAATCCATACAAGTCTATCCCTAGAACATGCATGGAGAGTCATCTTTATCTCCTTTCAGGATCAGTATTCCAACATCCCTATTGTGAATCCTGATCCCCAGAATATCATTTCCTATTAGGTTGATCAGATCTAATAGAAATAATATCAATACGCTCAAGATAAAAGATGAAATATATTAATTCAATACATAGAATGATTCAATCCTTGTAACAATTGTTTACAAAGGGATCATGCCCCTGACTACAGAAATAGATCTAGCCAATCAACATCATGATCGCTGATCTGATTTCAACATAAACTGGAAAAAGAAAATAAAGAAGAATACAAGAACAGAGTGATGAACACGAAGAACGCCTCCTCTAGGTCTTGTGATGTGTATTCTGAGATACTTTTCTTCAGAGGTTGAGTCTCCTTTTATAAGAGAGATTCTGACCTAATTTGCACATTTGAATCTTCACACTTTCGCGCTTCCCACGCTCAGAGCGCCACTCCCGCGCTCAGAGCGTGGGAGTTTCTGCCAATTTTTCACCTCCCGCGCTGATGGCGCGGATCTCGCGCTCTCAGCGCGGGAGCTACTGCCAATTTTTCCTTTCCCGCGCTCTCAGCGCCACTCCCGCGCTGTGAGCGCGGGAACCTAGGTCTTTTTGATCTGTTTTTGCTTCCTTTTGTTTATCTTCCTTGATATTCAGACTTTGGATATTTTTACTCTTTTTCTCTGCTTTTCTTGCATTGATTGAGTCATTTTCTTCCTCGTTTTGCCTTGTAATTTCCTATATGCTGATCGCATATCATTGCATCAACACGGTCTCCTCCATCAAACTTAGAGAGTTTTGAACCGGGTTCCATTGGTGTTGAAACTGGGTTGCAATCTTCCATCTTGTACTTCTTCAAAATCTTTTTTGCATAAGCCTCCTGTGACACGAAGATTCCCTTCTCATTTTGTTTTAATTCCAAACCAAGAAAGAACTTCATCAAACCGAGATCTGTCATTTCGAACTCTCTTGTCATTGTGCTCTTGAACTCTTGTATCATCTTGGCATTGTTTCCCATAAAAATGAGGTCGTCAACATAAAGAGCCACAACTAACAAGTCTCCTCCATTTTTCTTGACATAAACAGCATGTTCATATGGACATTGTTCAAGTCCATTCTCCTTGAAATATTTGTCAATACGAGCATTCCATGCCCGTGGTGCTTGCTTCAACCCGTAAAGTGCTTTTTTCAATCTCAGCACCTTCTTCTCTTCTCCTGCCTTCATGTAGCCCGGCGGTTGTTCCACATAAACTTCTTCTTCAAGAACACCATTCAGAAATGCCGACTTTACATCCATTTGATGCATTGGCCATCTGTATTGAGCAGCTTGTGAGATGAGTAGCCGAATTGTCTCCATCCTTGTAACAGGGGCAAACACCTCGTCATAGTCAATTCCAGCCTTCTGCTTATAACCTTTTGCAACTAGTCGAGCTTTATATCGTTCTATCTCCCCTTGAGCATTCATCTTCTTCTTGAACACCCACTTCACTCCAATAGGCCGACTTCCTTCTGGTAGCTTGGCTAACTCCCATGTGTTATTTCGGTCAATGGCTTCTATCTCCTCATCCATGGCATCTTGCCATTTCTTATCTCGGATGGCTTCTTCAAAACTTATGTTCTCAGAGTCTGCAAGAAGACAAACAAAATGTACCTCACTTGTTGACTCATATATGTCTTGTATGCTTCGCATCCTGGGTTGTCGTACCTCATCTTCATCATCAGAAGCTTCAGGACTTGCCGGGTTGATAATTTGTGTTGAGATTCCGTCTTCAAAGTTTACCTCAGAAGAATTGTTCCAGTCCCACTCATTTGCTTCATTGAGCTTTACATCTCTGCTTACTATGACTTTCTTGTTGATGGGATCAAACAGCTTAAACCCCTTTGTTTTTTCATCATATCCAATAAAAACATATTTCTTGCTTTTATCCTCGAGCTTGGTTCTGAGCTGGTCCGGTATGTGTGCATAGGCTATACTGCCAAAAACTCTGAGATGAGCCACTGAAGGCTTTTGACCGCTTCCATGCTTCCTGTGGAGTTTTATCATCCAAGTTCGAATGTGGACATCGGTTCTGCACATACACAGCACACTGCACAGCTTCCGCCCAAAACTCCTTCGGCATCCTTTTGTTCTTCAGCATTGACCGAACCATGTCAAGAATAGTCCGGTTCTTCCTTTCAGTCACGCCATTCTGTTGTGGTGAGTATGGTGCTGTTAGAAACCTCCTTATCCCCTGTTCCTCACAAAACGACATAAACGCCGTTGAAATATATTCCCCACCTCTGTCAGACAGCACCGATTTGATATAGCTTCCTGTTGCCTTCTCAATCATCACCTTGAACCTTTTGAACACATCAAACACCTCGGACTTCTCCTTCAGAAAGTAAACCCAAGTTTTCCGTGAGAAATCATCAATAAAGGAAATAAAATACTTCTTACCGCTGAAGGAACCCGGATTGATGGGTCCACACAAGTCGGTATGTATTAGTTCCAGAGGTTGCTTAGTCCGGAATCTTGCCATCTTCTGAAACGTGGTCCTGGCATGCTTGCCAAGTACACAGCTCTCACAAAAATTTCCTTCAAAGTAGATGCCAGGTAACCCTTCCACCATCTTCTTCTTTGCCAACTCGGTTAGACCACCATAATGTAGGTGACCAAACCGGAGATGCCAAAGTGACACCTTATCTTCCACCTCGGCTTGTAAACATTCAACCTGTACACATTTCAAATTCAGTTTATACATACGATTCTTACCCATTTGAACCCGAACTATCAGCCGACCTTGCTCATCTTTCAAATACAATACCCGGTCTTTCATAATAACCGAGTAACCTTTCTCCATCAGTTGACCCATACTTAAAATATTGTTTTTTAGGTCAGGTACATAGTACACATCTCGAATTGAGCCAATTAACCCATCCTTTTGTAGGAAACAGATCGTACCTCGGCCTTTTACCTCAACCTTTGAGGCATCCCCGAACGAAACATGTCCGGTTTCCACCTTTCTCATCTCCTTGAAGAAGTCCTTATGTCCGCACATGTGGTTGCTCGCACCCGTGTCAAGATACCACTCCATGTCATCGTCTGGACTTCCTTTACTGTGTGTCATTAACAAGACACCATCCTTCATCTTGCCTTCTGTGGCTAGGTTGGACGTCTCCTCCACCTTTTTCTCCTCTCTGCATTCTCTTGCGAAATGTCCGACTTTGCCACAGTTGTAACACTTGTCCGAGTTACAATCTTTTGCATAGTGACCAAACTTTCCACATTTGTAACACTCGATGTTTGAATAATGTGACCGACCTCCTCGTCGACCTCGTCCTCTTCCTCTCCAGTTTTATTGATTTGACTGTCCTACCTCATCACTATACACTTCTTGACTTCGGCCTCGACCTCTACCACTACGGCTAGTACCTCGTCCACCACGGCCACGTCCTCTACCTCGAAAATTTTGAGAATAGAGCATCTTCTCATCTTTAATTGTTGCTTTGGTCTGAAGTGCCTGCTCAAGAGTTTCCTCCTTCTTCTTCTTTCTTTGTTCATGCGCTTCAAGGGAACCCGCCAACTCGTCAATGGTGAGTGTAGACAGGTCCTTGGACTCCTCTATGGCACAAACCACGTTTTCAAACTGGTCTGTCAAAGATCTCAAGATTTTCTCCACCACTCTAGTGTCAGGTATATCTTCTCCATTCCGTTTTTCACAATTCCTTGAACCCGGGCAACGAACCCGGATACTCCTTCCGTGTCCTTCATCTTCATTCCCTCCAACTCGGCACGAAGGGTTTGAAGCCGGACTTGTTTAACCCGGTTAGCTCCTCTATAGACATTTGCCAAGATGTCCCAGGCTGCCTTTGAGGTCTCACAATTTGCTATCTTCTCGAACCCGGATTCGTCTACAGCTCGGAAGAGCATGAATAACGCCAGCTTGTCTTTTGCACGTGTCTCTTTCAACGCTTTGGTTTGAGCCGCCGAATGGCCTCCAGTGTCCTGTGGTTCTACAAAACCTGCTTGAACATTCTCCCAAGCGTCCTGGGATCCGAGAAGAGCCTTCATCTGGATGCTCCAACTCTCGTAGTTCTCCTTCGTCAACTTAGGTAGTGCCATATCACTCCCCCTCTCCATAGCTCTGATACCAATTTGTGGTATCACTGTAATGTAGAATTTAAAATAAAAACAACTATTTTCTTGTGGAGAAGACAAAACTTGTATTTCTCTTTTTTTTATGATATGTTGCTTACAATATGGATTAGTTTATATAGGCACTAGATTGCCTTTTCATGAACCAAAACATTAAATTAGCCATAAACCACAAAACTAAACTTCCAACTCTTGGCCTCTCTAACTCTTGGCCTTTCACTTTCTCACAATTCTTGGCCTTTCACTTTCTCACAACTCTTGGCCTTTCACTTTCTTACAACTCTTGGCCTTTCACTTACCTAAACACATGACTTCTTAATTAAGACTATTAAATATAAAACTAACAAAACATTTAAAGTTTATTCAACACTCCCCATCCTCTCCACCACCTCCCAAACCTCCTCCGCCGTGGCCGTCGCCAACAGCGACCTAGAGAAACTTGCCGTCCTCGGAAGCGGTTCCTCAGGCACCGTCTATAAGGTCCGCCACAAGAAAACCTACGCCATCTACGCCATCAAGGTCATCCATTATGAATCTGAAGCCGCCGCACGCCGCCGCATCCTCGCCGAGATAAACGTCCTTTCCGCCGCCGACCCCCCCTACATTGTCCGGTACCATGGCTCTTTCGAGCAACCCTCTGGTGATGTCTCAATCATAATGGAATACATGAACTCAGGCACGCTCGAAACCGCCCTCAAATCCGACGGCGCATTCTCCGAAAGGCGACTCTCTGCCGTGGCGCTTGACATTCTCAACGGCATCGCGTATATCCACGCGCGCGCAACGTCGCTCACCGTGACTTGAAACCCGCAAATCTTCTGGTGAATTCAAACAATGAGATCAAGATTGCGGATTTTGGAGTCAGCAAGCTTGCACGTGCAACACTTACATGGGCACGTGCGCGTACATGAGTCCGGAGCGGTTTAACCCGCATGGTGATGGCGGGAACTATAACGGTTTTGCTGCTGATATGTGGAGCTTCGGTTTGACCCTGTTTGAACTCTATGTGGGTCACTACCCTTTTCTTCAGCTGGGTCAGACACCCACCTGGACCAATCTCATGTGCGCGATTTGCTTTGGTGACCCGCCATCCCTGCCGGAGACCGCATCGCCGGAGTTTTGCAGCTTTATGGAATGTTGCCTCAAGAAAGAGTCCGGTGAAAGGTGGACGGCCACTCAGCTCTTGACCCACCCATTTGTGTATAAATATCCGGAAACTTGTTAGCTTGATCGACCCGGGATTTTTATTTGAATCGGGTCGGGTCAGTTAGTTTCAGTTTGCATGAGGTTTTTTTTTGTGTAGGGGAATTATTAGTTATTACCCTTTTTTGGTGGGAACAGTCACCAAAGTGCTACTGTTCACCAATTTCTTTACCTAAATGTCACGTGAATAGTTTTATTTCCCAATCTGTCATGGGGCAAGTTTACTATCCGGTGTAGCGAACTCAGTTTGTTGACGTGTCACGTTTCTAGTGGGTACCAAGTTTGCTACACGGGATAGCAAACTTGGTTTTACTTTGGTGCTTGTTATCCATTAGAAACGTGACACGTCAGTAAACCGAGTTCGCTACATCGGGTAGCGAACTTGCCCCCGTGAGGAAATAAGACTGTTTGCGTGGCATTTAGGTAAAAATATTGGTGAAGAGTGACACTTTGGGGTCACCGTTCCTTTTTGCTGTATATTCTCCTTGGATTCATTAATTTTTTTTTTTTTTTGACAATCATTCCTTTTGTATATTGTTCTCCCTAGTGTTTAGGGAATATTCAAAATTCTGCTGAAAACAAAATTGCTGCTTAATGAAATGAATGATTATCATCAATTCAATATCGTATTGCTGTTTTGATTTTTATGAACACGTAATTAAGTCACAGTTAGTATGCAAAATACTTATTTTATTTTATTTTATAAATATTGGGAATGATCAAATTTCGTAAGATGTACTAATGTGAGTTCATCTTTTCTCACATGTGTGTCTATATATACCTCAATCCACTTCCTAACTCGTCAATCTCCATTCTCTGTGTTTTGGAATACAGAGTGATTTCTTGTTGATTTTGTTATGTATCTGTGTGAGCAACAAATATAAAATTGGATCGAAATTAAAGTAATATGAAATAGATAAGAGGAAAAATAAAATGATACACACACAAGACACAGTGTTTATACATCACTCCAGAGTAGGGACGTGCATGGGTCGAATCGAACCAATTTTTTTGAAAAACCGAATTGAATTGGTTTGAATAGTTCGGTTCGAAAATGGTTTGGTTCGGTTCAAAACTGGTTCGGTTCGGTTCGAAAGTGGTTCGGTTGGAAACGGTTCAGTCGGTTCAAAACCGGTTCCTGTCGACCCCAATTTGAAAAGAAAAAAATTAAAATTTTTAAAATTAAAGTTATAAAAATCAATTTGGTTCGGTTCGGAAACGGTTCGGTTCGGTTCTTAAACTAGTTCTAAAAATCGATTCGGTTCATGAACTGGTTCTTTAAAAACAGATTCGGTTCATGAACCAGTTTTTAAAAATAAGTTATTTTGAGTGCAGTTTGGTTTAGTTCATGGTTCGGTTCAGTTTTTTGGTTATTTTGCACACCCCTACTCCAGAGTTTATGTGGTTTGGCAATATGTCTATCCCACATGCGGCGAAGATTGATCAAAAGTATCTACTATGTTAGAGAATAATATAAATCACTAAAAAGGCACTTACCCAACACCTTACGATTTTGGTTGAAGTGGTTCTTTACATGGTATCAGAGCTTCAGTAATCACAAGGTCACGAGTTCGATCCTCACCACCCCCACTTGTGGAATTAAATAAGCATAAAGTAAATAAAAAATTGGTCCTATACAATAATCCACACTTCAAGCGCAAATGACTCTTGCGTGAGGAGGTGTGTTAGAGAATAATATAAACCACTAAAAAAACTCTTATCAACACCTTAAATTTTTTTGGTTGGAGTGATTATTTACATTCTAAAATAAAATAAAATACAAAAAGTAAAAATAACTCAAGCACTCAAACCCATCCCAGTGCACCCAATAATCCTCACATGATGATATACAAAATTGAGTACACGAAAAAAAACAACATGAAGAAAGCTGGCATGGGAATAGAAGTGTTTAACTATCACTCACTCGGTGGTCCAACCAAATGATCGCTGATCCAATTATATAGTTGGGAAGTCGGAAGTTTCTTAAAGGTGAAGAAATGTTCTTATTGGACCACAATAAAATTGTGGCTGCCTGCTGCACCGAAATCTTCTAATTGGACAACCTCTGTCATTTGAGATTGCAAATTGCTATTGCAATTTGTTCCACCAAACTGCAGCTATTGTGCTGCCCATACTTCACAAGTGCCGAGGATGTAAAATACCGAGGCTTGGCAGCAAACACGTAAACACAATTTGTGAAGACTTGTAGATTGGAAGTATCAATGACACAACAATCTGCATGTTTTGTTTTTGAATCAAAGACCCATTGGGTTTTGGTGTTGTTTTCCTTTCATCGTTTTCTCTTTAACATAACACAACAAATTTTTCTATATACACAACATTTTGTGGGGCCCATACATTTTAAAACAAAAAAAAGAAAAAAATATGGCACGCAAAATGAATATCTATAACATTACACAATCACTTTTCCTATACCATAATAAACATAAAACCCTTTCTCTTAACCAAATAAAGCATTACGGCCAAATTTATAACTTCAAAAATTGTCTCTTTTGAATAAACATGTAGTAATATAATCACAGTTGATATTAAAAGAAGAAGGAGGATATTCTTAATACCAAAATCTTCTACTACCATCTCACTACCTATTTAATCAGGATCAATCTTTACTCTTTTTTTCAAAAACTTTTTAGCATTCTCTCTCTTTGATTCAATGGTGATTAGATAGGTAGTAAGTTAGTCGTAGAAAATTTTGATAGTTAGAATATCTTTCTCTTAAAAGAATTTTCAACTTTTCGTCTTTTAACTTCACTTTTAGTTATAGTTTTGTTTAAAATTAATTTCATTTCATTTTTGTTTTAGATCTTATTTAATTTATCTCAATTATTATTATCACAGAAAATATAAATAACTTTAAATTATAAAAATATTTTTACAAAATCAGCTTCATTAAAACTTCATAAACTTCTTCATTAATTTCCTTAAATGCACAAAACATATATCAGAATACGCCCTTATACATGATAGAGCAAATTTTATATAGTCCAGGACTCCAACTCCAGGAACATAAAAATTAGATGCTCCTTAATTTTTCACAAACGGGGAGAGTAAAAAGGAAAATAACATAAAAACATGGGTAATATAGGAAAGAAAAAAAAAATCTATTTGTGAGAGTAACCACTAAAATTTATATGGTTCAATATTTTGTATGGTATTGAACCATATAAATTTTTTTCTACCTGATTAACACAAGCTGGAAGAAGGATACCCTTACTATACAATAAAATAGAAATTCTAATTTACCAAAAAAAAATCTAAATATTCATTATATAATAATTTAATGTATTTTTTAATCATAAATTTAATGAAAAATACGACACCTTTTAATACACAAAATAGAAGTTCAAAAAGAAAATAAAGAACCAAATTCATTACAGAAGAATTTAGAATTTTACTTTTTGTCAATACTTTATATTTTCATTTTAGTCCTTTAATTATATTGTTTGTTTTTGTCTTAAATTTTAAAAAAAATTATTACTACACATCCAATTACATACTTAATACTGGCAAAAAAATTAAAATATTACTATTTTAATAAATAATTCATTCACGTCCAAAATATAGTTGTTTTCACACCTAAATTAGGCGTAACTCGTCTGGTTTTGACACGTGGCACAAAAAATTAATAATTTAACCGTAAAACTTTATAAGGCCATAACTTTTGACTCGGGTATCCGAATGAGGTAATTTTTTTTGATTCCACATAACTTTTCGAGATCTACGCACTGACATCTCATTTTATATATTTTATCTCTCATAAACACAATTCAAATTTGCAACAATGATACTATAAAGATGGCACCAAAGTGGATTAACTCATCTGTAAATAAGGATACTTAATGTCATATTAAAATATATACTTCTATCGAGTGTTTGAAAAAAAATAGTGCACAAGGTTATTTATTTAATTAAAATATATACAAATTCATATAATATTCTGCCAAGTGTTTAGAATATTTATTTAATTATTTTCTTTATTAACACAGGTTCTTCAAATTGATTTTTGAGTTTAAATCACAAATTAAATCTTTATTTTATTTTTCTTATTAATAATAATTTTTAATTTTTTTTGTAATACACTATATAATACAAGTATTGCAAAATTGAATTGTGTTTTTGAGAGATAAAATTTATCAAATGAGATGTCATTTCGTAGATCTCAAAGAGTCATGTGGAATCAAAAAAAGAATTAACTTATTCGTCTGGTTTTTTTTTTGACACGTGACACAAAAAATTAATAATTTAACCGTAAAACTTAATAATCTAACTTAAGATGAATTTGGTGAATTTCACAAATTTTTTGAATTAAAGTCAAATAAAATATAAATACTAGAGAAAAAAATTTAAAATAAAATTAAGGGAAGAAAAATGTAAATTTACTTTTATTCTTTTTTAAAGCTTAATTTTTTACATGATTTTCGAAAATATTACAATAATTGACTTACCATGAGTGATATAGTCTCTTTGTTTTGTTCATCACAATAATATTTTTAAAATATTATTTGCTCAATAATTGAGTTTTGATTAGTGATATATTATCACTCTTATACTTGTTTAAATTTATTATTAAAAATAATAACTAATTTTATATATAAAATTTAAAATATATTATAATTAAATTTTAAGTAGTTAAAATTAAATTGGATTAAAATATATTATAATTAAATTTTAAGTAGTTAAAATTGTTTATGTAAAACTATAAACAAAAGAAAATTATACTTATAATTTATTTTTTCTTATAATTATTTTTTTGTTATTGGATCAAAACTAAATTAATGACTTTTACTTGAAGTTATTTTGTAATCATTAATTTAATTTTGATCCAATAATAAAAAATAATAATTATAAAACAAATAAATTGTAAATATAAACTCTTCCATATAAATTCACCTTTTAGTTATTCGTGAATACGGTTTAAGCCAACAATTCATGATGTCAGTGAAAGAGACGAATATTGAATGCAATAAATAAGTTTGCGTTTGCGCAATCTGTTCTGGCATTAGGTGATTACATTATTCACTTGCACACTTTCAGCTAAAAAACGTTAGAACTGTGCCAAGCTGTTTCCAATTTTGGCCTGTTGGTACGCTTTCGACATGATAATTATACATACTTACATGGATTCTGACCTATTATGATGGACATTTTGTCATGTTAGACAAAAAATATATTTTTACAAAATTTTCATGAGATGATTTATTATCCATTCACATATTTTATTTTATATATGTATAATTTTAAGAAAAAATTATATTTATAAACTTTTTATTTACAAACTATATTATGTCTTACTGGTAAAACATTGAATAAAATCTTACCGATAAAATATAGTATATAATTTGTAAATTTTTTTATCAATATAATTCTCCTTTAACTATAATCATGCTATTACAATTCGCATTTAAAATTCCATACATATTTATTTTTACGTTGCCACCTCAGCAAACGGGAAGAGATGTAGCATTCTTAACAAAAGTCATGATACATATTCTACACCTCTGGACGCGGTTTGATAATAAGAAATAAAATGTTATGAGTTCGTTAATCAATAAACATGTAGAAGCGTGGAATAATTTTTTTATTTACGAATTCTTATAATCTCAATTATGTATTTTAAGAAATGTATTTTTAAATATTTGTATTTCTTAGAATACATAATTAATGTTATAAGAATTTGAAAATAAAATATGGGAAAACATATCCTTTTAAATAATATAAGTTTATATCATTTTAGATCCTGATTTCCGTCCATCAACGGTTATAATCTATTGGGTCAAATTTAATGCGCCAAATTTATTATTAATTAATTAATAATTTTGATCCAATAAATTTTAAATATATTTCTTAACCGGCCCCCACAATTTATAGTTCATACAGTTTTTTAATTGAGACCCGTGAAGTGTAAAATTATAAGGGTAGAACAAATACTTTTTCTTAATTTTATTTTTGACTTTCTTGTTACTTCGTTTTTAATCAGAGATTCAAATAAAAAATAATAATTAATTGCGAAGATGATTCCATTATTCAATTTTTTCTTAAATTTTTTATAAATGAACAATAATACATAAATTCTATTTTGAACCTAACTCTAACTCATGGGCTAGTCACTAAAGCAAATTTATTTATTTTTATTATTTTTTTATTACTTTTTTTTTTAACTTTTATAACGAGTATAACTCGCCCTCTTGATTATAAAATATTTTTTCGTTTATAAATATTCATCTTATTTTTTATACTTATCATTTTATGAGATATTATCATATTACTGTGACAAATTCTATAACTATCATGTCCTTACACTATCTCATTTCTATCTGTCTTTTTTTTTAATAAATTAAAGATATTCTTCGGCAGTAACAGAACACTAATCCCTATCGAACATTGTCGAGTTCTCTCGGGGGCGGCTCTCTCAATTTTTTTTTATTCCAAGAGTTCGAACTCAAGACCTCTAGTTAACTAATACAGGCTCCTTAGTGCAAAATTCTTACCACATGGGAATTTGGTGTTGTGTCTATCTATCTGTCTCGCTCTCTCTTTCGGTCTTTTACCCGAAATATTCACGTGATTCCTTGATGATACTAATACATCAAAGAACATTATTTTATTGAAATACTTTTAAGGAAAAAATTTTAAATGACATAATTTATATCCTTTTACGGAAACGTGACTCACATTCTTATTTTGTTTGTCAACTCTTTCTTCCTTTATCTATCTCTTTCTCTCTCTTAAAATGACACAACTTTACCTCCATTAAAATTAAAATTAGCATACTTTCAAAGAGTGATGACTTTTGACTTTCAAGATGTCTGAATTGTGGCCCAATCCCAACACTCTGCGTCATTTATTTGATTCATTCCAAAAGAAACCATCTTTTACTATAAAAAAATTAAAAGTTAAAACTAATTCATTGATTTTTCTTTTTTAATCTTAATCAATCTTTTCACTGTCACACTCACATGCTAGTCCAGCCTTTCAAGCAATTGTTTAGTTTTTCTCAAAACTTATCCCATACTTGCAATTTGCAAACAATTGCTGCATACGCAAGCGTGGCTTCATAATTCCACGTTCTCTTTGGTCTTCCCTAACTAAAAAATATTGTAACTCAGATTCAGATTCCCCTATTATTACTCTTCTTCTTCTTCTTTTGAGCTTTTTTGCAGAAAGTTGTAATTCTTCCTTCAAAAATGGCAAATCTGAGGATGACCCAGATAAGAACTGGGAATTATGCATCTGGGTTTGGCTTGAATTGTCCTAGGAAGGTTCATGCTTGTCCCAGCAGAGTTGGGTTTAAGGTTTTTGCTTCTGGGACTCCGGTTTCAGAGCCTGATCTTAGTGTTACTGTTAATGGGTTGCATATGCCCAACCCCTTTGTTATTGGGTCTGGTCCACCTGGGACCAATTATACAGTCATGAAAAGAGCCTTTGATGAAGGGTGGGGTGCTGTGATTGCTAAAACTGTAAGCTTTCATTTACTCCCACTTTTCTGTGTTTGCTTGATTTGTCTCTACTCATAGAAGTTTTTGGTTAGTGAGATATCTAGTACCACATTGGTTGAACGAACAATTAATGTGGCCTTTATAACCCGCCGTCCCCCACTTTTTCATGTGGAATCTCTTATCAGAGGTTGGGCCTGTTGCATCATCCACTCTTGAAGCCCAATGGGCTCTCGTGTGAGGGAACGTGTTGAGATATATAATTCCACATTGGTTGGATGAATAACTAATGTGGCCTTTATAAGACCCGGGCACTCCCACCCTTTGAGCTAGTTTTTGGGTGGTATATCTTAAGGAGTGAGTTTGTGCTATAGTAACATGAATACCTGAATCTTGGTCTTGTGAATTGTGATTTAATGCTGAAAAGGTAAAGCTTTTGGACCTTTATTATCTGTTTTGCATGAGATGATTGTTTTTTGGACTGTTGTGGTCTATTGTTCTGCAAAAATTGGATTTTTTCATGATGTTAAGTTCTGTTAGCTGATTAAGGGGAGCCTTGAATTGTCGTTGATTCTGTATGCAATATGTAGATTTTACATGGCTTCAGAAAGAATCCTTGGATCTTATTTTGGTGTCTTTTATACTTTTGGTTTCTTTCATTTTCAGAGAGGAAATTGAGATCAGTAAATTGAAACTATTATCTTCTTTCTTAAGAAGTTATAAGGTGTAGTTGCAGAGAACATAAAATTTCATGAAAGGATCACCAAAACAAAAAAAAAAAAAAAACAAAAAAATGCTAAAGGCTTAGTCAAAGTAGTGAACTAGTGATAGAGACGCAAGCATGGGAAATGCATAAAAAAACAAATAATTTAGCTCGGTTTATTTTTTATGTTTTTGACACTTGGCATGAGATGATTGTTTGGAACTACCACATAATCAGTCTTTATAGCTTATTATATTAGTTGTTGCAGTGGGAAAATTGTCTAATTCTTAAAGGTTTCTAAGGGGTAAGTTGCTATTGCATATCATGAAATTTAGACTGTCATAAAAACCAGAAGCATGAATCTTCAAAATGTTGTCTTTTTGGATACATCCTCTGGCTTCCAGTATAAAGAACTTAGCTGATCTTTGTTCAACTTTGGGAAAATGTTCTGTAAAATTTAGTGTGTTAATGCAATCAGTTTATCATCGTAGGCCCTACACAATGTGAATATATACCATAACGCAACCTTTTGTTTTTGAATGCTTTATACTTCTAAAAATGTTACTAGGTAGTGTTGGTTTCCTATAAAATTGTTTTCTCTCTCACCTTTTCATCACATTCCTCGCTTAAAGTTTTCTTTTTCTTCTTAGACCCATGAAATTTATCTAAAAGAATGAGAACATTTTATTCATGACAAGGGAATAATTACTATTACTTGCTGATAGTAAATTATGATGATTTACTGTCAAGAAGTTGATAAGTTCCTGGTTATGTGATGATACTGTTCTTAAGTTTAACATTT
Organism: Gastrolobium villosum; assembly: GCA_032173675.1. Taxonomy (NCBI): domain Eukaryota; kingdom Viridiplantae; phylum Streptophyta; class Magnoliopsida; order Fabales; family Fabaceae; genus Gastrolobium; species Gastrolobium villosum. The sequence continues at coordinate 27,100 of JAVKPL010014263.1, read as the reverse complement.
TACTGGTTAGGATAGGGTCATTAGTCATGCAACTGGAAATTGAATGCTCACACCATTGCTTCTTGAGGATGTGCTTGATGTCAAATTTGGAATGCTATATTTTCTTGTGACTGTTAGAATGGATTAACCCTTTCTATAAAAAATGTGAAGTGATTAGTAAGAGGGTCTTTTTCTTAGCTTCTAGCTTTTGACAATTTCAACCATACCATTTGCTTGATGCATGGACCCAATATATAACATATAATGGAGGATGCTTCATGGTCTAGAGGAGACTTTGAATTAGTAGGGAGTAGCGTTTTTTGTGGTGAAATTGTTATTTCTTTCAAAATGTGGATCAATAGAGCTATTATTGTACTATATGCATGTTTTATACCATTCATTTAGAGTTGGTTTCCTTTTTGGGATTCCAAAGTTCTAATTCCATTTGCGATATGTATTCCATTGTTCTCAAATGAAATTAATCCAATAATTTTTCACTTTATAAACCTACTCTACAACAAAACAACACTATGTCCCTCTGGCTAGAAGGAGCACACTTAAGTACTATGAAAGTCCTTGTATCCAGTTGTACTATGTTACTTGACAGAAAATGCCCTTACCATGAAATTTCTCAATTCCTTCCATTATAACAGTTTTGTTTACTTTTTGAAGCGAAGTACTTTCATCGTAAATAATCTAAATATTACTTATTATTTGTATTTTAAAGATTATATTATTCTCTTGCTAGGTATCACTTGATGCAGCAAAAGTTATAAATGTAACACCTCGATATGCCCGACTACGGGCAGGTGCAAATGGCTCTGCCAAAGGAGAAATTATTGGGTGGCAGAACATAGAACTTATCAGTGATAGACCACTTGAAATCATGTTGAAAGAATTCAAGCAATTAAAAGAAGAGTACCCGGATAGGATTCTCATTGCTTCAATCATGGAGGAATACAATAAAGCTGCTTGGGAGGAGCTTATTGATCGAGTTGAGCAAACTGGAGCTGTAAGATGTGTTTCTTGGCTGAGTTTGTGAAATTAGATAATTTTTCCAATTTGAATATTCTGATAGCTGACCACTGAAGGGCCGGCTTGTGAAATTCGATAATTTTTCCAATTTGAATATTCTGATAGCTGACCACTCTGATATTCTTTTCAGGATGCAATCGAAATAAATTTCTCCTGTCCACACGGTATGCCAGAACGCAAAATGGGTGCCGCTGTTGGGCAAGATTGTGCTCTTTTGGAAGAAGTGTGTGGTTGGATAAATGCGAAAGCCACAGTTCCTGTTTGGGCTAAGATGACGCCCAACATTACTGATATTTCACAGGTTGGCTTTGTATCATGTCCTTCTATTATATTCTAAGTTCTAATCATATTCTACTATGTTTAAGAAGTGGAAACTTGTTCAATTATCAAGTTTATGGGTTATCACTGAAATTTCTGATTGTTTTTTTTGTGGAATAGTGGATCCATTGGACATGCACATGCGCTGTTATACATTTTTTATGGACTTGTACATGTAACACTTTTTATGTAGCATGCAAATTGTTTTTTATGCCAAAAAATTATATTTTGTACCAAAATTAAATGTTCTTCTCTGTGGCCCTTTTCTTGTGAAATGTCTTGGTGCCGGTTTTTTCATGCACTGTTATACATTTTTTTATGCCAGTTTTACTTTAACTAGTATATGTGAATTACTCTCAGTCTTTCATGATTGTTATGTTTCTGCTTATAGCCAGCAAGGGTTGCTCTAAGTTCAGGATGTGAGGGAGTCTCTGCTATAAATACAATCATGAGTGTCATGGGAATCAATCTCAGTACATTACGTCCCGAGCCTTGTGTAGAGGGGTTTGCAATCTCACTTACTTCAAATTCGTAGTTTTGCTTTGTTTTTTCAATCTACTCAGTATGTAATAATTCTAAATTTTTCTGTCAGATACTCAACTCCCGGGGGTTATTCTGCAAAAGCAGTCCATCCCATAGCACTTGGGAAGGTCATGAATATTGCAAAAATGATGAAGTCAGAGTTTGATAGTTTGGACTATTCACTTTCTGCCATTGGTGGTGTTGAGACAGGTGGTGATGCTGCTGAGTTTATTCTTCTTGGGGCAAATACTGTTCAGGTATGATGAAAGAATCACTTTTTAGGTCTTATTGATACATATAATAGGGCATTCTATACTTTGGTCCACAGGGTTTCTACTTGTTAAATGGAAACCCTTCTCCAGGTTAGCCTTCATATTGAACTTGGGATCTCTTCTTGTTGAACTGGTTACTTTCCTTGCTTTCAAGTTGAGCTTTCTCCAAAACCAAAAGAACCACTCCCTATTAAACCCCAATTAGCGAGGGTAGGGGTAAGGGCAATCCTTGTGCGCAGGCTGCGCACTTATTCTTACATATTTATAAAGAGGTTGTTTCCCGAATTCGAATTTATAACCTTTCAGTCACAAAGGAGCATCTTTGTGTTTTTTGGAGATATTCCAATCGGTTCATCGCTTCACGACTAGTCTGATTCAGAGCGGGTCCCGGGATTAAGGCTTTAAATCCCTCCCAAAGACGACACTGAGGAGGATTGAACACATTCTCTAACCCACTTGTTCAGTTCCCTGACGCCAACTGAGTTACCATCATTTGGTTAGAGAGGAGCATCTTTACCACTCTAGGCTTGCTCTCGTAGCTTTCTCCAAAACATTAAAACAAAATTATCATGATTTTTATAGGAACCAATTAATTCACATTGTAACACATACCATTGAAATGTTAATGAAATCTCTATATCTGTAGGTGTGCACTGGTGTTATGATGCATGGCTATGGTCTAGTGAAGCAACTATGTCTTGAGCTTAAAGACTTCATGAAAAGGCACAATTTCACATCAATAGAAGATTTCAGAGGGTATGGTTTTAAACTGATATGGTTTTCCAATAGTTTACAAACACAGAAAACACAGATCAAAGGCATGTTAACATTTTTGCCACTCCTTTTTCTGTTTTTGATAAAAATCACAGGGTCTCTCTTCAGTATTTTACTACTCACACTGACTTGGTACAAAGGCAGAAGGAAGCAATTCGGCAGAGGAAAGCCATAAAGAAAGGCTTGAGTTCTGATAAGGACTGGACAGGAGATGGTTTTGTGAAAGAAAGTGAAAGCATGGTTTCCAACTAAAATGTTCAATCAATTTAAGCAACATTTCTCGTGTGATTATATATAGTTCATGCAAATGGAGGGTGAATGAAATTATCCTTTATTATAGATAATTGAGATTATCTTTCTAAGAACAGTATGATGTTTTTTATGTCAAGAAATAATGATTAGTATACTTAGTAAAATTCTGGGAAGTCTTCCATCAAGCTCAACTTTCATAGCATTTTTGGGGCCAACACACGGTAGTTTCTTGTTACTATGGTGCACTTGAACAAATATAGTACCCTAAATATCTCTATCTCTATAATATTTGTTAGCACCTAATTTAGGTTGGGTCATAAAATATATATAATTAGCCAAATCTTCTAGAACTTTAAGTTATAATTTTTTTTTCTTACCTTTAGCTTTTGTTTTCTTCTCCTTCTAATTTTGAGGTCAAAACATTTATCTATTAAACTTACACTTAGGGGCGTTTGGTAGAGGAGAAAAAATTTTTATCCAGAAATCACGATTTTCAAAAATATGATGGAAACATTCAGTTTATGATAATATCTGGAAATAAAAAATTTAGAAATATTCAATTTCCCGGAAATCCTAAAGAATATTTTGTATCAATATAGCCTTGACCAAAGTCTCTTTCAAGTTTGTTTCAAATAATAATAGAATAATAAAAAATGGAATTTTGTTTCTAACAAAAACATAAAAAAGTAGATATATTTCCGAAAAAAAAAAAAAGACATGTAACTCACCCCAAACAAAACCATGATCACAAATTCAAACAAAAGCAAAGAATCTATGACTTGCTCGCTCCTATCACCCAACCCAATCTAATGTGCTAGGGTTTTGTACTGGGTTGAAATTTTTAGAGGTGGGTAAGGGTTGATTTTGTTGTGTTGGGCATTAGTGGGTCCAAAATTTTAAGAGTTTCTCTTCCATTTTGGTTAGTAGGCCAGGTTCCTTTAGCTTGGTTATTTTGCTTTTATTAGGCTTTTTGAGTCAAAAAAAATTGTTAGATAGTTTTTTTTTTTTTTCGATAAACGTTAGATAGTTTTCTTTTCTTCCACAGCACAAATAAAAAAGATACAATAAGGAAAATGTGTAAAAATACCAACAACAAAAAATTTAGTTATTACTAATTGGGTTTGGTTAGAGTTTGTTGATATTTTTCTACCCAAAAAAAAAAGAGTTTGTTGATATTTTATTTTGTTTAGATAGTTCTCTTGATAAGTATGTAAATTGAAATGTTGATTGGTTTAAATTAAACCATGGCTAATATGTTATAAAAAAAAAAAACCATGGCTAATAAATTTGTTCTGAAAATTTCAATTTTTTAATTAATTAAAACTAATCATCCCACAAGTATTTTATAATAATCACATAACTTCAAGCTTTTATTACACTTAGGATATGTAGATATAAAATATTTATTTTGCATAAGCCAAATTTATAAATTTTATATATTTAATTATTTCCTACTTATTAATATTTAATTGGTATATTATTTCCTTGACTTAAATATTTAATTCACTTTTGTGATTAAATTGGTTCATTATTGAAATTTATATTATTGTGGGGTATTTACCTTGTAAATATTTAATTCACGTGTTTGTGATTATTTTTTACTTATCAATGTTAGAATTCAATTATTGAAATTTATATTATTGTGGGGTAATTTTATATGTCCATATTATTATAATTTACAAAGCCGACTTTAAAGCAATCGCTTAGGATAGATGTATCAATGTTGTTGTGTGATTAAGAAATTTAGTTTTTAAACATCCTTATGCATAATCAATTTTTAAATTCAAATTTGTTTTTGAACTAGTCTTTATTTTTAAAAGAATTTTTTAATCTTTTTCTAACCCAATAAATTGGTGCAAGAGTGTTCAACTTCAGACTCTATGTTTTTTGGTACATAATTAACTTCTAAACTCAATTTTGTTTTTTAATACCAGCTTACTATACACTTACGTATTTGTATTTTGTATCATGATTTTAATTATTACAATTTTCATTAATTGTTATAACTTCTCATATTTTTCCTCTAAATAAGGGAAAAATGTTTGTCATTTTAAATGATATAACTTTGCGTCATTTTAAATGACACATTTTTGTATTATTTTAGATTAAACAACATCGTTTTGGTATATATTTGATGACTTTTTACATTCTCTCTACCATGGTAGTTAAAATCGGGATTTTATTTAAAATCGGAATGAGGACAAAAAATCGTAAAATGTGAAATCCTAACGTAAAAAAAATCATAAAAAATCTTAAAATCGTAAAAGTGTTTGGAGTTTTGATGAAATAGTTTTCATTAAAAAAAGGGGAAAGTATCTCTTCTGTCACCGGAGATAAAGTTATATTCAGTGAGCTCAAAACGACGTCGTTTTGGTTATAAAAAAAAAATTATAATAATAAAGACTAATATAACCCTGTAATATATTAGAATTACAAAAATACATTGATTTCCGTTCAAAAATGACGTCATTTTAGGCTCACCGGAGATAACTACCACGTTCTTTACCCTTAAAAAAAATCGTAAAATCAATTATCCTCTACCAAAAACAACACGACGTGGTTTCATCTAAAATGACACAAAGATATGTTATTTATAATGACACAAAATTATGTAATTTAAAATGACAAACTAAACTAAACCCCTCATTAATTGTTATAAATTCTTGCCGTAAAAGTGAGCAAATACTTTAATTTAAACTTATTTATTTATAATTACATAATTAACAACTAAAGTCATTGATGTGAAAAGGGGAAATTGCGTAGATTAATTTATACATAAGAGTCATGCCCGTTACTTTCACATATAACTGACGCCTTAACAAGAGATTTGACAAATTTGAGAATAATTGAAGCCTTAATAGTCTAGCTGAGAGATAATATATATTATACTGCCACACTGAAAATCAATCTCTAAATTGTAGGGTTTCTTCTGAATTTGCATTCACTCTAGAAGATGTAGTAGCTTGTGGTTCATCAGGTGCAGGCATGGTTGCCATAGTGAGGTCCCTAAGTTGTAAATGCATGTTGTTTATAAAAGCCATGGACTTCTGTTGTGGTTCCTCCATTGCTTCTTTAAGCTTTCCAAGTGCCAAGCAATACGCTTCCTGTACAATTGGTAAAATCAAAACACCATCACTTTATAATTAAGGGTTTAAACTGTCCGGAGACAATTACATCTTATGTTAGTGAGACATGGAAAATTATGTCATTTCATTTCATTCTTTTTTAAAATGATGGGTTCTACATAATTTGTTTATATGGCATGATGTAAGTTGCCTTCTATTAAAGGAGATTAATAAATCCCTATAATAATAATAATAATCAAAACTCTTTAGAAATATCACGAGATTACAAACTCTTTTGCCTTGCAACATTTTTTTACCATCGTCGAATGAAAATCAAATCAACAACTCTCGCTTCATATCATTTTATAATTGTTGATTTGATTTTGATCTAACGATAATAAATATAATTGTAAGAGGTTTAAAACTACTTTAAATATATATAACTCTGGAGTTCTAATTTTATTAGATTTTTGTTTTTTTTTTTAAATTCAAAGCAACACGGTGATAGAAAATCGTCCAGAATCCCGGATGATATTTTTATGAAGCATTTATATAAGTATATATATATAAAATAAATTTTCAGTTAAATGTATAGTTTATATAAAGACTCAAGCACTTACTTTCTACTATAATCAAATTTATAAAATAAAAAATGAAAAGACTTGTCTTTTTTATTTATTCTTTTTTATTTTTATTTTTAAAAAACTCATATGGGAGCGTGTTATTTTATAATATACAATATCTGGTTGAAAAAAAAGATAACAAACTAAAATTGAAAATAACAAGTCGTATGGGAAAAGTATTTATCCTTTTAAATGACATAATTTATATCTTTTCACTCTCACAAAAAGGCGGGACCCACACCTTTATTTTTTTTTGTCAACTCTCTCTCCTCATTTATCTATCTCTTTCTCTCTCTTAAAATAACACAACTTTACATCCTTTAAAATGATACACACTTTACCCATTATGTATACCTAATTATTTCTAATTGAACACCGATAATATAATAATAAGTATGAGGAACTCAGAATTGACAATCAACGCTGCATAAGTATTCTGGAGCACAATTCTTTCAACAATTATAAAATTTTCCATAAGTAACTACATGTGGTGATGGGTCTAAAAACTCTTCAAAAAATGAGCAATTCAAAGTGATGTTTCAGTCCATTCAAAGCTCTATAACATAGTATAATACTACTTCTGTCAAAAAGTATATATTTTGGCAAACTCATGTCTGAGAGAGAATAATAGCACTTTACTGAGTATTTAATTATAGTATTCCCCATTTACAATGTGTTGAATGATTAACACTAAAATCAGCAATTAGTTGTCTGAAATATGGAAATGGATCCTCTCATGTGTAATTTAACATGATCATGTCATGTGGGAGAATCTTAACCATTAATAATTAAATCAACGGTGATGATTGTGTAACTTTCTATCTTTATTTTGTTTCTCTCTTATCCCTTATCACCATTCATTCACCCATGTATGATTATGATTGCCCCACATGATATGGTCATGTTAATTAACACATGAGAGCATCCACACTCTCATGAAATATTGCTATTGGCATTCAATTTCGTCCTTTTTTTTTTTTTTTTTTCTGGGAAGGGGTTTATATATATATATATATATATATATATATATATATATATATATATATAAAAGATTGTAACATTTATAACTAGTGAGTAGTGAGATAAGACAATTGTAGCATTTATAAACTAAGTAACCTATACTAACCTTTGCCGCCTAAAGTAAATGTCAAAAGACACAATCTGAACACTCGCACAAACACAGAGACAGATGTGAAAAATGTCACAGTCATGGAATTGGAACAAAAAACTATGCACATTTCTTGGTGTTGTCTCTTTCAAGCATGAAGCACATGCTTTAGCCAACCATGAAGTGTCAATCAATGGATAAATTAACTTCTCATAATGTGTTTGGTTATTTGAATGACTTTTCATTACTTGACCAGTCCACCGCACCAAAAGCATTCATTCATTGGCGTCCGTGTAAACCCATGCAAGAATGAAAGAGAGAGAGAGATTGAAAGTATTACCATGAAGAGATCAAGCTCAGACTGGCTTAACATGCCCATGTTTTGTTTCTTCATTGCTTGCATTTGATCTATCTTCAGCTCTCTGTCCATGTTGGAAATGTCTCCAACCTAAATACAAGAGCTAACAATTGATTACACCATGCATATCCAAAGTTTAATTTTTCATGCTGAAACTAAATGAATGAGCTCTTGTTTTTGTGCATGCATGGTGCACCAAGTTAGTCTACAGTTTCTAACCTATAAGTGGTTGATGTTAAAGAGTTTGATGATTAAAACTTCACTTTTAAGAAGTATTAATGCTCAAAGGGTTTATCAACTATAGGTAGCATTATTATCAACTATAAGTAGTTAATGTTAAATGTTCCCAAAAATAAAATAAAAAAGTAGTTAGTGCTAAAGAGTATGAACTTGAGGCTAAAACTTCATTTTTTATTTTTTTTTTATGAGTTCTGATTGTTCTTTGTACAATTGGACTGTTAAATTCATTCATAACATCACAAACTTTTATATACAATTAAAACATGAAATTAACATGCACCAAAGTGAATTTGGGGTTTTGCATATGAATCTGCTCCCTTCACTATATGATATTGACATATACAACTCAATCTGCTGGATAAGGTCTTTTTTTATCATCATTTAAGATTCAATTAACAAGTTGAAAAAGATGAATATTCCCTATTATAATTAAGGGAATGAAAAGAGAATTCTTAAAATTAAGATGATGAATCTTCACCATGAGACATATTGTATACTTAATTACACACACATTGAGAAATAACATATAATTTATTTGGATGAAAGCATGGTTTTATATGATTACCTGAGAAACATAGGGTGAATTCAATATATTCTACATAAATATTGTAAACTAGGGTGGGAGACATAATAGAAGAAAGAAGGGTGAAGGGAGAGAGATTAGAGAGACCTTCAAACAGTTCAAGTGAGCTTCAACAAGCAGTTCATAGAGAGGATGACTAGAGATTCTTCTCTTGAGGATCTCATTGTTTTCTTCTTCTAATTCTAATTCCTCTTCCACTTCTTCTTCTTCTTCTATTTCTTTGTAGTTCTCATTACTGTTGCTCTTATTAGATTCCATATCTATTTTTGAGCAATGAAATCAACCTTTGATATGCCAGATATACAAGTGCTCATATATAATACTATCATATCTAAGATGTGTGTGAAATATTGTACTTTAGTATATCTGAATGAAGATGAGGTCAGTGAGATTGAGATGCTCCCACTTTTGGAAGTAATCAAGCGAATGACACTTGCATGCAAACATGGTTAAGAGAGAATGGGAATCAGTCAGAAGAAAATAAAAGGGCCGAATCAGTTTAAATACCCACTTTGTGAGTGTCTGGGGAAGGAAATACTCTAGGCAGTCTTTTCCTTACTTTTTGCAGAGGGGCTGATTCGAACGACCTGACACACCACGGCAAGTAGCAAGCTTACCGCTGAGCCAAGACGGCCTTCAGTCAGAAGAAAATAAAAATAAAAAAAATAAAAAATAAAATTTTTCAGAACATGTATAATAAAAATGAATGAAGGGAGTGTGGGGTGTGGCCTTTTTGCTTCATCTATTTCACTGTCTTTTTCCATTCATGAAAGCAACACTTCAAAGTTTTCTCGAGGAATGGGGTGACTTTGTTAGTACGTTTGCTCCCTTACATAGCCAGTTTTCTGTCTTTTTCTTTGCCACTTTTTTACTAAGTCATTCATTCTCTCCCTTCCCCCGAAACCGAAACAGCCAAAACCGAAACTGTTCACTTTGGTTGCTTCTTCCTTATATCACTTTGCTTGTTTCATTCCTGTTTCCGTTACTGTTCTGTGGTCCTAAAAGTAAAGGACAAATGTTTACTATAACAATAGAAAAGGACAATTTCATGGGTAAAGTATTATATATTCCGTGTCCATATATCACTAGAATATCTGTGTTTTATGGTTTAGTTTAGTAAAATTTGATTAATATGCGTATGAGGTTTAAAGAAAGTAAGAGAGTGTCAAATCAGAAAAGAAAATAAAAGAAAAAAATAAATAAAGCGATTAAGAATTTAAATAAGTGTATCACTTATATGTTTCATTTAATGTTTAAAAGTTAACATATATTTTAATTGGGATTTGATTTTCTCATGTTGCATGAGAATTCAATTCTCATGTTGTGACTCAACTAGTGGTGGGCCCCATATTTATTAAAAAAAGAAAAAGAAAAGAAAAGTTTTGCACGCAAATCGAATGGTCACTAACATGAGAGTTGAATTCTCATGTGACATGAAAAAATATTTTCCCATTTTAAATTACAATTTATTTATTTATTTTTCTTCTGCATATATATTCATTTGCACCGAAGTTTTATTATGAAATTTTCATTTGTGATAAAGAGAGTATGCATAAATATTAGTGAAAAGAAAAAAAAGAAATACTTGTATCGCTTTAGAATATAAATAAGCACCACTTCAATTTGTTGGGATATTCAAGTGTGATGAGTCCCACGTTGGTTGGTAATGCTAAGTGAAGAGTATATAAGTGGAAGGACCCATGAACCCAATGCTTTGAGGTTTTGGGTTGAAACGCAGTGTCAGACCCACTTGGTGTATTTGATTCACTTAGCTCATTGGTGGTTCCCCGCCATGGGCTTCCCCTGGACCCGCCTGACTCTGGTATCAGAGCCGGGTTGTGCTCGAGCTAGCCTGATGAGGTGGGTTTCACACTTGAGGGAGAGATTGTTGGGATATTCAAGTGTGATGAGTCTCACATTGAAGAGTATATAAGTGGAAGGACCCATAAACCCAATGTCTTAAGGTTTTGAGTTGAGACGTGATGTCGGACCCACTTAATGTATTTGATTCACTTAATTCATTGGCGGTGGCTTCCCGACATGCGCTTCCCTTGACCCGCCCGACTCGAATTGATGATAGCATTGGATTGTGCTGCGAAATCAGTTAACAGATAAAATCAAATTACTTAATTAAGGTTTGATCTTGTTGGTCTGACTTTTGCAAAAAGTATAATCATTTTGTCACTAAATTATGTACATAGATGATTATATATATCCACAAGCTATTAGTAAAAACTATATTTTACTTGTTTCTGCTTTTCATCTATTGGATCTAAACTTTAGGAACGAACATTATAAATTATCTGACAGTATATTCAATTTTCATCATTTTATATAGTGTTAAAATTGTTTATTTTTATTTTTACCAAAAAGAAAATTTTATTATATAATGTTATTGCTTTGTTCAAGATATGCTATCAAAAAATGTAGGAGGACTGAATATGACCCATTTTTATAATATAATGAAGTATTAAACTTTTTTTAGTCTCTGTTGTATTCAAATTAAAGAATGAGTTTTATAAGAGTTATGTGGTAGGAAAAATGATTGTGTTATATTATAGAGATTCGTTTTAAATTATTGTGAAGAAAATTTTTATGGTCATGTTAAATGATAGATGATAAATCATTAAAGAAAACCATTAGAGAACTTTCGATGCTAGCTACCTTCAGGAGCACATGCTTCTTTCATTAAAATCATTAAAAATATGGTTAAAAACCAAAATAGAAAATAAAAACAACTTATACATGTTCTCTAAATTTGATTCTAAAAACAAAAAAAACAGTTATAATTTTCAAATCATTTTTTACTAAACAGATCACATGCTTCTGTTTTGTAAAATATTCATTAAAAATATGATGCTAATTATAGAGAGATTTTTTAATTTTTTTATTCTGAAAACTAAAAAATTGTTTAGCAAAACACAAATCAAACATAACCTTAACTTTTTTTTTAAAATTCAGAATTCTTCTCTATACATATACACATCACATTTTCTATCTGATTTTGACTGGCCCATCTTAGTGAGTGAACAGTGGTCTCAGAGAGCTTTAGGAAGGGTATGATGGCAGGAGATATAGCTTTGGAATGGCTGCCTCGAATCATCATTGTCATGGGCCATGATGTACTATGAGCTTTCCATGGTTTCAGTGTTTGAGCACCAAAGATTATTGACAGCTTCATTTTTACTACAAAAAGAAGCAAAAGATTGTATTGGGAAACTCTTTAAATGGGATTACGCTGCATCTACCTTGTCTGAATTCAACTGCAACTCCTCTCTTCTTCTTTTTTCATTTTTCATTTTTCTTTTCTTTTCGGTAAAATAGAATTTGTACATTCATGGCTCTTGCTTTTCATGCATGTACGATGAGCTTTCCACATCCATGACTAGTCCCCTATATTTAACATCAAGTTTAATAGCAACAGTATCAAAATATCATTTTTTGCCAAAAATTTTATTCAAATCCCATGCAAATAGTATTTTTTTTTAAATATTTCAATCGGTTAATTGCTTCACACCTAATCCGATTCGGGGCGAGTCCAGGATTAAGGCTTTAAACCCCTTCCAAAGGTGACACTGAGGAGATTCGAACACATGCAAATAGTACTTTTTACCAGAATACCACGTGGCATAATTCGCTACGACTGATAGCAAATTACGTTCGCCAATGATTTTGTGACATGTGGCACACTTTCGCAGGAAAAGCTGACGTGTCATAATTCGTTACCATTGGTAGCGAATTTGGTCTGCAATATGGTCATGTGTCACGAAATTATTGGCAACAAAATTCTCTACCCATTTTTATAACCAAAAAGTGACATTTTAGTCGCTGTTACAGTTTAATATGACAAATGTTATATTTACTAATTTTTTTATTTATAAACTCTTATAATCTCAATTATATATTTCTAGGAATATATTTGGTTAAAAACGCATTCTTAGAATATACATAGTATAGTATATATAAAAATTTATAAATATAACCTATCCCGTTTAATATAGAATATAAAAAAATATATTTGAAATAAAAGACAATTAGCTATTTTAATCAAGGGTTTTAAATATAACCTATCCCGTTTAATATAGAATATAAAAAAAATACATTTGAAATAAAAGATAATTAGCTATTTTAATCAATTAAAAAAAATTAGTATCTACATGAGTTCAAACATGAATTAATATTTTTGTTTTAGATAAAATGTGTTTATTATAATTTTGTGTAAACTTTATGCACAATCTTAATTTATAGAGAAAATTTAATACTAATATTTTAGGAGAAATAATAAATTTTAAGAATTAAATTTATTATTTTATCAATTAAAGTTGATTAACTTAATTATGAATTTTCTCTTCTATATTTAGATTGTTTATTTATATATTATAATTTTACCCTATTAAAAATTAAATACATGCAATATCATTTTTTACAAATAGCACTAATCCTTTTTTTATATAATGTCAACTCAATATTTTAGTTTGTTAATGAAGAAGAAATTAGTTTAAATAATACAAAACAATATATAGTTGATTTTATTCTCTTCAAATTAAATAGAACTGTTAATGCATCTATATGTGAGGATTTTGATAATTGTAAAAATTAAATACACCACCCAAAAACTATTTTTTACAAGGGTAGCACTAATCCTTTTTTTATATAATTGTTCATCCAATATTTTAGTTTGTTAATGAAGAACACGAAATTGGGTTTGAAAGTAATACAAAACAATATATAGTTGATTTTATTCTATTTCAAATTAAATGGAACTGTTAATGCATCTATATGTAAAGAACCTTGGAATACACACCCCAAAAGCTAGCTCAAATATCATCTTCTTTTTTAAAAGAAAAGACTAAGAAGAAAAAGGATGTTATCTCATTTTAAATGTCTTATTTCAATATTAAAAGTCATTATTTTAATGCATCCTTGTAATTAATAGAACTTGTAAAGTTTTTGTATTCCATGTACTAAAAAAATAGTTTTTTTTCTATTCTATGTTAATACATATTGAACTTAACTGATGAACTTACACTTTTTTATTAAATTTTGTAATAAAATCAATTTCAAACTTCATATCAGCTTGATATATGTAATAAAAAAAATATTAATAGCATTATATTGAAAATTGCTCCATAGATTTTTCTTTGATCTTACTGTTAGTTTTTCCTGCACCTGACACACTGCATGTGCAATTATATCAATTTCATTTGGATTATTATAGCGATTATGTATCTAGATTTGGGGTGGTGGTTAATGGTACAAAAGTATTAGTTACAACTTTGGAAATCATTTTCGATTAGGCTTGGCCATTGTAATAATAACAGAATCTCATTTAAAATATGGACTCTAGTTATAGATTTTCTTTTCAGACATGATGTTTTTTAGGAATCAAAAGTACGGGGTTAGTGGTTACCCATAAATGTATAAAAAACAGTGGTTACCTGTAATTCAAATGTTTGAATTTCACTGTAATTCCAATAAACTTGTCTTATATTGGAAGAATATAAAACTTTGTTAATCAAATGATGGTAGCTATATATCTGAGAGTATATATATTATATATATATATATATATATATATATATATATATTTTGGAGATATGTTTTGTTCATATATCACATGGAAATAATTAAAGAATATAAAATTTTGTTAATCAAATAATGGTAGCTTTTAATTCCCTATCGAATAGGAATTGGACTCACCTTTTAGGAAGTATGGAGCAGTTTATATGCTTGCTCACCTGGGGTATTCTCTTAACTTCGAAGTTCAAATTCTTGGATTATTCTCCTCTCTTAGGCTGATATCTTCCTTAATAGGGTTAGCTGAACTAAGAATGTAATAAATAATTTAAATCATTAGAGATAAACCTACAACAATGAATAATTAAATATAAAAAAGTGAAGTTGGATGGTGCAATTTTTTTTTCCTCTTTCATTTTTGTGAAATGAGTAGTGTACATTTTTTTTTCTCTTCCCTTTCCAAGGCCCCCCTTACCTTCTTCATGCATGCATGTGGATTGGTACGATTAGAGGGCTTTAATGTTGGGGGAAGCTGAGAGGAATAAGACATCTTCATGACGCCATTGAAGGATTCATTTGCATTTCTCAATACTGAACATACACGAATATATGCATGTGAAGTGTAATCATTGCACCAAGATCTGTGGAAACTTCATTATTGTCATCTTCACATATATGCATTAACATGTGTCGTGCGAGCATTTTACCTTCTGCAAAGATCCATCACATTGGTGTATTCATCGAACAAATCTTTGGTGTTACTGTAGCACCTAGATTCAGTGCATCATACCAATAGAAATATTACACTTCAGAGGAGAGAGAAAAAATGTGGCAGAGAAAATATAACTTTAACTTACATGTAATATTTTTATTTATGGGATGTATTGAATCTTTGGTGCAGCAGTAGCACCAAAGATTTATTCGTATTCATCATTCAATCTGTACCAATGGGAGACAACAAATTAGGAAAAAAACTTCAATTTACTAGGACCACCAAACTTGGTGTTTTGTTTTACTAAAAAGGGAAATTTTTTAGACTTTATGTTTGGTATAGGGGATATTTTTTTTTACCGAGAAAAAAAGATTTCTTAGAAGTGGTAAACATTTTTGCCTAGGTAAGTTATGAAAAAATATTTGGTATGTCAAGATTATACCGGAAAAATTGAGTTAATTTTATTAATGTTGTATTTGGCTAGTGGTAAAATATAGATGTGATTTTGAAGCAAAATGATGATTTCGCGTTTCTTGCCTCAAATTTCTAAGACATCTGCATGTCTTATCATAGGGCAATTTTGTCTAAAAAATGTAAAACACTTTTCATGGTTTATGGGTAAAAAATAATACTACCTTTCAAATTAGATTTTTTTTTTCCAATGTCATGTTGAAAAACAGATTTATGGGCATAATATTATACCTGCATTTTTATCCGATTCTCTATACCAAATATGGTTAACAAAAATTCCACACCCCACTTTCCCAAGATTTTTATCATATAAAAAAAGTATGGGTAACAAAAAAAAATCTCTCTTTTTAATAAAGACAGCATCAAGTTCAATAATTCTGATGCTGAAGTTTTACTCACAAACTAAAAGGGTATATGGTGCCATTGATTTGATTGGTGAGTGCATTGCCATGACCATAAAAAAAAAGCGCTTCTCGAGCACACAATATTCAGTCGGGCGGAGGAGTGAGAAGAGAAAAAACTGACATGTGATAAGTTTATTCTATTAAGGTGCGTTTCGTATAGGAAATTTTTTTTTCTCGGAATCTCGATTTTTAAAAATATGATTTTTATATCCAATTTACGTTAATATCCGAAAATTTAAAATTTTGAAAAATTTAATTTCCCTGGAATCTTCTCATTTTTTGTGGACCTCACTCATATATTGTGAGTGTTGTATGAGAAGATTCTCTCATATAAAATGAGAAAATCAATTTCCTTTATTTTATTATACCCATAATTTGATAAGCTATCATATATAACGGGCCTAGGGTTAGAATTCAATATGATATGAGAAGAAACTCTTCTTCTAAGAGTAGCTCGGCCTCCTTGATCCTCCTTTAAAAATATAAAAGCTAGATCTTTTTTTTTTTTTGTATGAATATAAAAGCTAGTTCTACCACAACCATCGGCCACCAAATACTACCACCGTGACCACCAGCTAGCATCATTGCTAATGTTACCGTCACTGCCTTTGGACAACCATCACCACCATTCGCCATTGACCAGTCATCACAGCCATCGGCTAGCTGTTGACACCATGACTCGTGTGTTTGGAAAATATTTCATTAATTTTCACTGTGCAATAAATTTCTATTTCTATATACAAATATTACGCCCGGTGTATTTAATTCTCTATATTTAAAGATTTTTTTTTATTTTGAAATTTGAAATTTTTTAAAGTTATTTTAAGTATTTTAATTTTGTTTTATTTAAAATAATGATTCTTAATTTTTATAATAATTTAAATCAAGAACTAAAACACAAATAAGTCAAAATAATAAATAAATTTCAAAATAAAATTTAAGTAAATGTTCGAAACCTTTTTTTTCGTCATTTTTCGTGTGACTTTTAGTAATTGGTAATTAGGTTTGAACCTTTGGACTTTAAAAATTGAAATGACAATTTTAAATAAAGGGTTAGCTTTTTCTGCATTTACGGTAGATAAATTATCTGCAATAAGTCCAATACAACGTCGTTTTGAGTGGAAATCATGGTGTTTTTTTATTTTAATTTATTTCAGGATTATAATAGTCTTTATAATTATAATCTTTTAGGATTTCAATACTAAAACAATGTCATTTTTGGAATAAATGCAGATAACTTATCTGCATTAACTGCAGAAATATTTTTCCCTTAAATAAATCATAAAGTTGAAAGTAAAGGTGTTTAATACTTCATTTCATTTTTTAAAATGTTAAAATCAATGATAAAGTGTTAACAACCAGCTGTTGTAACACTTATGGTTATAAAGAGAGGAAAGTATCTCATTATTTATTACTTTCCTTCCTTTTCGGAGTTGAGACCATGCAGAAGTGCAGTCACGGTTAGATGGAAGTTCAACTTTACCAAAATCTAAAAGAATAACGTTGGACTAAGGACGATTCAAACTGAAAAACTAAACTAAAAATAAAAAATAAAAGTTACACATGCTAAAGGCGGGTTCAACTCGCGTTTGACCGGCACTTAGATAGGGCATTACACAGGTTGATGGGTTGTAAAACATAAGTCATCCCATCATATTTGGCAACAGTGATCAAAATATAACTGTTTATCAAGTTTTTTACCTAAATGACAAACAAACAGTGTTATTTTTCAACATGCCACGCGAGCAAGTTCATTAGATACTGTAGCAAACTCAGTTTATTGACGTGTCACGTTTTTAGTGGACACCAAGTTCGCTACACGGGGTAGCAAACTTGATTGAAATTCATATTCCAACCAAGTTTGCTACCCAATGTAGCGAACTTGGTATTGTTTTTTAACTTTGTACTTGTTATCCACTAGAAATGTGACACGTTAGCAAACTGAGTTCGCTACAATTAGGGGTGGCAATTCGTGTTCATGGGTCGGGTTCGGGTCAACCTAGTTCTGACCCGAACACGAATAGGCTAAACCCGAACACGACACGATTAACAATCTGTGTTATAAAACTTAACCCGAACACGACCTGCTAATTACACGGGTTGACACGATACAACCCGAATTTGAGCACAACCTATTTTTTACGAGATGACCCGACCCAACCCGACCCAACACGACCCAAGTAAACATAAAATGAAATTACGTTAAAGCATATTACATCTGTTTATCCAATTCAAATCAAATTGTATATTCTGTTGAAATATTGTAGATTAAATTACCTTGACATACATGAATAAACCATATTGTGGGATATATATATAAGCATATAAGACAAAAAAACAAAAGAAACCAAAGCTCCCCCACAAATTGGACACCCATTGCATCTTGATAGGACCAGTTTTGAATCGGTGAATATATATAAAAAACGATAAAAAAGAACCGATAAAAACAAAACTTGTCAATGGCTTCTGTTGCCAAACAAGAAACGAGAAAAAACAAAACTATTAGCTAAGAAATGATATATACAAAAAATTATTCATAGAAAGCCCAGAAATACATCAAACCACAATTAGTAAAAAAGCACCTCCAAAAACAGAAAAAGGAAAAAATTTAAAAAAAGACCAAAGATTCAAATCTTAAACGAACAAAAGGAACAAATCACAAGGCGTTCCGCTGAAGGGACTAAGCCCAGCCTCCGCCCTTCCTGATGTGGTTCCTAACGGACTTGAAAGGTTGTTTACGCACAGAGACGAAAGAATCTTAGCCTAAGTTAGTTTGAGAGACGAAAGAATCTGTTTCGGTTGCAACCACAGAGACGAAAATGCATTTGAGAGAAAGAGATGCGAGAGCTGCTGCCGTGAGATAGGTGTTAAATTGAAAGTTGAAATTGAAACCCTAAGTTTTTCTTTTCCTTTTATACCATAGAGTAAAATGACTACAATATCCTTAAAAAAATAAATTAAAAATAATTTTTACGGGTCAGAGCGGGTTCACGGGTTAACCCGTGACCCGACACGAATTTTTGCGGGTTATTATTTTTCAACCTGAACACGACCCATTTATCACACGGGTTGACCCAAACACGAAAAATTCGTGTCGGGTCCGGGTCGGGTTCGCGTGTCGTGTCACAAATTGCCACCCCTAGCTACAATGTCCAGCAAACTTGCCCACGTGGCATTTAGGTAAAAAACTTGATGACCAGTGATATTTTGGTCACTGTTCCTCATATTTGACGGGTGGAGAGGACTGGCCCATTGGGTCAAACCCGTTTTATCGGACCTATTGAAAGTTTGAAACCTTAATATTCTCTCTAATACATGTAGTTTCCGGAAAAAAAAATTCAAAATCAAAATCTCTCTAGTGCATGTTATATGTACATACCACTCATTTGACTTCTTGTTTAATGTTTGTGCACACATCCCATCCTTTGTTGTTATCTCCTACATAGATACCGTCGATATTTAAATCCCTCATAACGATCATTTCGGATCGAACAATTTTATTATTATTTATAACATAATCAATTTATTAAAAGAGTTATAAATGAGTGAAGTATGAATGAAAACACTAGGCTGACAAAAACAACTTTCTTTCCCTCCCGAACCTCTGTGTAAGAAAGCGAGTATTTTATTGAGGGGAGGTACAAAAAAATAGAGTAAGAGGGCTTTCATTTAATTTGTTTCTGTTGTGGTAGATATAGCCATAATGCAGAAACATGCCCTTATGCAGTGCAAACAGAAGGTAAAAATACGGTGGGCAAGTCGGATCTTCATGAGGAAGTAATCGATCAAATAAATAATCATGAAAGGGAGGAGAAAGACTCTCAGTTTGGGCCCTGGATGGTTGTTAATAGGAGCAGGAGAGGAAGAGTGCAAAGTGGAAAAGGAGGTAACATGATTGTGGATAGGCAGAAAGATGAGATTGTGAGTAAAATTCAAATTCTGAAGCCTTCCAAGTTGACGGAAAAATATATGGAAGAAGGAAATATGAGTCACGGGAAGATAAGAGTGGAGTGAAAAATAATTTAGACAATCAAAATTCTCTAATTTCAACTGAGAATACGAAGCCAATGGAATTGAAGGAAAAAATGATGTTGGTAGAAACAGAAAAAGAATTTAAACTTATTTGTGATGGGAGGGAGGTGGCTAGTTCTGAAGTGCAAAGAAAGGAAGGAGAAGAGGGAGTGGACTCAAAGGGGTCGAATTCTCAAGGAAAGAATAGGCAAAAGATAGTTAATCAGGTTATAGAGGAAGTAGAGCACAATTTGGTAGCAAAAGTGCCCATTCTGATATGGTTTTATTCGATGGGATTAATCAGGAGCATAGAGTGCATGGGAGAGTGAAGAGTGAGAAGGTTCCCACTAAAGAACCGAGACCTACTGATCTTTTTTCAGTAATTAAAGGGTGAATAAGGAAAAATGATCAATCAAGGACCAGATCAACTGTATCGATGAAAAGATCAATGTTGCAGGTGCATGATCAACCTGCGAAAAACTCAAATCATTGTTAATGTCTTTGATCTTTTGGAATTGCAGAGGGGCGGCGAAGCCTAAGCTAGGGAGGACCCTTAAAAGTATAGTGGCGAAACATAAGGTGTGTATGGTGGTTCTTATGGAGACTAAGACTGACGGGAGTAAGTGTAAAAAACTTCTGAAGAAAATTGATTTTGATAAAATGATAATAGAAGAAGCAAATGGTTTCTCTGAGGGTATTTGGGTTCTTTGGGATTTTGCAAGAACTGAGGTTCATGCGATTAAACAAACAAACCAGTACATTCACATGAAGGTGATTTTGGTTGATAGTTTGAGTTTTCTTTGTACTGCTGTTTATGGTAGTCCTCATGAAGGTAGTCGTCACCTAATGTGGGAGGATGTTATTCAGCTTAGTACGTGTTACGTGCTCGGCAAGTGTACCGAATCGCGCAAGTAATACAGTGATAAATCACAGTTCGTATCCACAGAGAGTGTGTTTAAATCAATTAAAAATCTTTCTTTTAAAATTAAATATTTCAAAAGGGTTTTGACACGAATGTCAGGATTGTGTGGGAAATTGATTTGTAAATTTAAAATACTTGTTTTTGTTTCTTTTTTGAATAAGAATTGAGATAAGGGTTTAAAATATATGAGAAAAGCGCTGTAGTAGGGAGCACTCACCAATGATCCCCACCTTTTACTCTGGATTAAGTTAAGTATTCATATATAAATCGTGAACTTTAGATAATTATCAGATAAAAGTATCAATAGTTAATTCTCAATCCCTTGAGGAATTAACCCTTTAATCTCATATAGAACCCTAATTCCTTGAGGTGCCCTATATGAGATCAAGCATAACGATCGATAATTGAAACATCTACAATATGAATCATGTCTATGTCTAGATCATGTTCATACCGTCGTTCTATCCCCTTTCCGGATTAAAGACCTCAGATCCCTCTTGTTGGCCCTAATCCTCAGATTTATTATTACTTACTAGATTGATCGGATCTAATAATAACAATAACAATACGAACAGAATAGAACGAAATTCAAAAGATAAATATATTCATAAAAACTCAATCCATTGTATCAGGGGTTCACAAGGGTTCGTGACCCTAACTACAGCAAAAGAGGTTCTAGCCAACCATTATCATGGCTAGAATCCAAAATTCAATTGAAAAACAAAAACTAAAAGAACTACAGAAAGGTAGAAGAAGAGATCTCTCTCAGAACTTCCGCCTCCGAATGATCTCAGTTGTGTAGAATATCCCATGTGTCCCTTAGGGTTGCCTTATGCCCTTTTTATAACTTGAAAATCCTCCTTTCCTCGCAACTGACAGCTGTCTCTCTCAATCCCACGCTTGGAGCGCAGGATCCACGCTCCAGGCGTGGAACTTCTGCCATTTTTGCTTTCTCCACGCTCCAAGCGTGGAGTTCCACGCTTGCAGCGTGGACTCACTGTTCTGAAGTCTCCTCCCACGCTTCAAGCGTGGATTCCTACGCTTGGAGCGTGGGGCTTCTGTCTGATTCTTCTCCTTACTCCTTTATTTGTTATTTTCCTCCTGAAAACATGAAGAATTTGAGTGAGAGAGTGTCTGACAATTTTATTCAATAATTTCACCACATATACACAGTTTTAGATCTGATTTTCTGCTATTTTTGATCTATAAAAGTATATATGCTGGGAGCATATCAAACAATTCCCAGATTTAAACATTGCTGTCCTCAGCAATAAACTGATTCAAACTTAGAACTTCGTACAGCAGCGTTTCAACACAATATCAACCAAACACTTGAAGAAACCATTATGTCATGCCTGACTGAATTCTGCAAGAATTCTGATGATGCCATCAATTTCTCTGCAATTTCATGAATGTAATCTGAACATCCCTCACCAAGACAAACTATATCACTCTCACTCTTGTGTTTTTAGGGTGTCAGACATACATAACCATCACAGCTGAAACACTGCCATAGGCTTGATCATATTCTCAATATCCTTAAAATCGAAGGATTCAAACACATGCATTTAACTGATCAAAGGACTTTCAATGGTTTTAATTTGGCCTGGCTTAAGGTAGGAATTTTGTATGGAGAGTGGCTTCAAATGCTATGAGATTGACACTGAAAACTTATCAATTTTTGCTCCACTAACTTGCCCACAGAATTTCGGGAAGTCAATTCCTATGTTTGACCAATTTATTCACACTGCTTCACCCGCATGTTTTTCTTTTTCCTTTTTCTTTCTCTTTTTTTTTCTTTTCCCTTTTCTTTTTTTTTTTTTTTTCTTTTCCAATCTGCTTAGTGTAGTGGAGCTTACCTTAGATATTTCTCTCTTTTTGAGAAAAATCAGTAGTTCAATCTCACTTAGGGTAAGTTCATCATGGATAGGTTAAGCAACAATTTGGTAATCACCAATGAATAGGTTCAAACCTCAAAGGGATAACAATGGAAGATTAATTATACAGGTGAGCTTTATGGCCAGAGCTATTAAGAACAATTTGCCTTATCATATCAGTTAAAATGCATGCCTCGTAGAGAAACAAACCAAGTTCTAGAGTGTCAGTACAGTGAGGCCTCTCAGAAAAAATTTTACTGTCTAGGCTCAAACCTCAAGGCTATGATTTCAGACTAGAATTCACAGAGATATCAGGCATATCATCAATCTTAGCACATAATTTCAGACAGACGAACAATTCTAATCTCTACTCATGCCAAGTGACATCATGCCAAAACTTTCAAAGCTTAATGTACTTCCTAAGATGAATTCAATCATTTGTTTAAGGAAGCAACATCTAAATCTGAGATTATCAATAGGCATATTCCAAACAACATACATACAGGCATATTTCAAAAAATTTTGCTGAATTTTTAAAATTGCTTAAGCTAAGACAGATATTTCAACTGAAAATGTAAGTTGGTTCGAATATCTCCCCTGAAATGAAGTGTGGTTCCACAATTGCAGCTAAAGTGCAAGAACAGGTGGGCAAGGTCATCCACCATTCCCAGATTTTAGAAATTGCTGTCCCCAGCAATAACTAAGTTCAATCGATAAGAACGGCTGCGCAATTAAAACACACATCATTAACAATAATATATCAGCAAAACAGTGAGAGAGACCCTGAGATGTTCATATCCAAAAAGTACTTGACCCTAACAAAATCCTATTGGTCATTTAAAACAAAACACAAAATTTAACAATGTCCGAAAATAAATAAAAGTAACAACAGCCAATGATCACTCCTCCATAGTATACTGCTGGAAAGAGCTAGGAGGATCGGCTGGATCAATCCCCATCTTCAAGCACATGGCCTTCATCATGGCATGCATCTCGAGTATGATCGGAGAGTCCTCATAGAGTGGCTGACGAGCAGATGAGGATGCTGCTGATGTCTGGGATGCTGGAGGTGCCTGAGGTACTGGTGGATCCTGTGGCTCTGGAGGGGGTATAGGATTTCCCTGGCTATTGAGAAGCCATGCTGCATGTTTTTCAGATTCCTTGTAATATCCTTCCAAGGCAGGCTTTGTCATAGGCTTTTCAGCCTTTACATCCAATGGCTCATTAGCAGGAATTTCAACCCCAGCTTTAATACACAGCTGGGAGATTAAAGAGCTGTGAGCCAATAGATTATTTTCCTTGCTCTGGGTAATCATGTGGACAATCCTGTCAGATAAAATGGCAGCAATATTCAGATTTTTGTCCCCCATCAGCACATAATATAGCACAGCCCTCTCGACATTAACATCACTTTTGTTCGTAGAAGGGATAACGGTTGCATTCACAAAAGTGTGCCAGCTGATAGCCTCACCAGTAAGGCTGAGCCTAGTAAATTTTTCGGGTACATTTGTGAGACCCGGCCTAAATTTCCATTCAGAGAATGGACTGGTGATCTTTTCCCGAACTTCATCAGCTATGATGGGCATTTCTTCCCGATAATATCCTTCTACCGGCTGCATCAGATTGAATAGTCGGGCAAACTCGCACTCAGCCGTAGGGTCATACGAAGTCTGGAGGAATTCTTCAATTGTCGCCGCATCAAATGGCACTTCTTTCCCTCTCACCCAACTCTTTCGGGTGGCATTGACCATGTTCTTATCAGCATTGGCAATAAATTCCCTGAGAATGCGCCCAGAACTGTCTTGTGGAAAAGTGACCAATGTCCTCCAGTGTCTCCTTTGAACCACCGAATAAATATTGTCAAAAAGTAGGAGACTCCCCAAATCGAATCCCCTTTCTTTGATGACATTTTTATTCAGCAGTTTAGTGTCATAAACGTCCTGCTTTTCAGCGGACAGAAATCTTCTGGGATCAAAATTTGTGCGGGGTCTTTTTGCAGTAGACGACCCTTCTGTGCTCTTTTTCAGTCTTTTCTCCTGAAACTCAGAAAAGTTCCCAATACATGTGCACAACAAATATTATCAGCAGACAGATTCATTTCATATTATCATTCAGCTCAATTCCCAGATTTAAATTCAACCATCCACTCAAATAAATAATCCCAACCCCATTAATCATGGCAAGCAACACTTGTATCTCTCCAATCCATACCACATAATAAAATTTCATGCCTTAAAACAGTTCATGCCACGTATTATGCCTTTAAATACTTCATTCCACATGCATATTAAGCAGTTAAACATATTCATACCACATGCCAAAAAATCATACCTCTCCTATCGTCATAGTCATCATCTAAGAATGAGGAAAAGAAGAAATATGTACCTTTTCTCCAGCCATTTCAATCAAAATTTTGAATTTGATGCAGAAATTTGATCTGAACGGTGAAGAATACAAACTATGGTGGAGATGATGGCGGTGCGGTGGCGGTGTGGTGAAGTGGTGTGGCGGTTGTGCAGTGGTGCGGTGTGGTTGTGAGAATGGGGGAAGAAGAGATGGAAGGGGAAGAGTAGGAGTGTGGGTATGTGTGTGTATGTGTGTGGTGTGGTTGTGAAATGGAGAAGTGGAAGAGGGAGGAGTAAGAGGGAGACGAAGGAGAGAGTGAGGAGGGAAGGGGAATAGGTGATGGGGAAATGGGGAGTAGGTGGGGGAAAGGGGAGAAGTTATAAGAAAAATGGGGAAAGGGGATGAGGCGCGGCGCTAGGGCTGCGCACTTAAAACCCTGTCCACGCTGCAAGCGTGGGGTTCCACGCTTGAAGCGTGGACCTACTGCCTCTGACGATCCAAATTCCTTGTCCACGCTGCAAGCGTGGGGTTCCACGCTTGGAGCGTAGACATTCTGTCTGTTGACCTTTCAAATTCCATCCCCACGCTTCAAGCGTAGGGTTCTACGCTTGGAGCGTGGGACTACTGTCCCCTTTCGTTTTTCCTGCGCTGCAAGCGTGGGTTCCCACGCTTGGGGCGCAGACTTGCTGTCCTTGGCCCTTCAACTTCCTTTTCCACGCTCCAAGCGTAGGGTTCCACGCTTGGAGCGTGGGACTACTGCCTGTGTGTGGTTCTTGCGCTGCAAGCGTGGATTCCCACGCTTGAAGCGCACAGCTTCTGTTCCAACTTATTTTCTACGCTCCAAGCGTAGGGTTCCACGCTTGGAGCGTGAACCCTCTGTCCCAAGTTTCTTTTCTCTGCTTGAAGCGCAGAGTTCTACGCTTCAAGCGTAAACTCTCTGGAGCATTTTCACTTCCTTCTTTTATTCAATTTTTTTAATTTTTCTCTGGTTAAAAAAAATGAAAACAAGAAACAATAAAAGGATAAAAATGTTGGGTTGCCTCCCAACTAGCGCGTGTTTAACGTCCCGAGCCTGACGGTTACCTCATTTAAGTTGCAATTGAATGAAGGCGCAAAGCCACAACTTGTTTCACTACGGGTCCTCCATGGAAGAACTTCAATCTAGAGCCATTGACCTTGAAGGGTCTGTCGTCCTCCATGGAAGATATCTCCACAGTACCATATGGAAAGACCTTTTTAATCACAAAAGGTCCTGTCCACCTGGATTTCAACTTCCCTGGAAAAAGTTTCAATCGGGAATTATATAACAATACCTGCTGACCAGGCTCAAACTCCTTGTGTTTAAGTTTGCTATCATGATACTTCTTCGCTTTTTCTTTATAAATCCTAGAGCTTTCAAAGGCTGAATTCCTAAACTCATCAAGCTCTAATAGTTGAAACTTTCGTTTCTCAAGAGCTGCTGTGGCATCAAAGTTTAGGAATTTAATAGCCCAAAAGGCTCTATGTTCAAGCTCCACTGGTAAATGACAAGCTTTCCCGTACACAAGCTGATAGGGAGACATTCCTATCGGAGTTTTGTATGCAGTTCGGTATGCCCACAGTGCATCATCCAGTCTTTTTGACCAATCCTTTAGGGAAATACTGACAGTCTTTTCCAGGATTCGCTTCAGTTCCCTATTGGAAACTTCCACTTGGCCACTTGTCTGTGGAT
>JAVKPL010014262.1:0-80898 GCA_032173675.1 Gastrolobium villosum | reverse complement strand
TTATATATATGTTGAATTTGATGATGGCACGTTTTTTTGTTTATGACAGCTGAACGCAACGGGAATCCAATAGGTCCAAGGGTATGTATATGGCCACATCAAATTGTAGCCAACCATTAATATTAATTTTTGTTTGATTACGTATATAACTGTTATTTATAATTACATTTGCAGTCAGCGTCAAATTGGTTATATGTTTATCCTAAAGGAATTCGAGAACTTTTGCTCTACACTAAGGAAAAGTACAACAGCCCCTTGATTTACATCACTGAAAATGGTAAATTTATCAAAACCTCATATTTATTATCTTGACATAGAACAATTTTATTATAAAGTTGCATGTTTAGGTGTGATTTCTCTTCTACCTGGAAATTTTATATTTGGCATATTGCACTTCATTTGTAGGTATTGATGAGTTCAATGATCCAACACTATCTCTCCAGGAAGCCCTTAAAGATACTTTCAGAATTGACTATTATTATCGTCATTTCTTTTATATTCAATCTGCAATTAGGTAAGTGATTTTTTTTATAGGGAATTATTTTTATCATTTAACATGAGATAAAATAATTTTTCTATAGACACGTACTAGAGAATAATATAAACCATTAAAAAAAATTTCACCTAATATCTTAAGATTTTGGGTTGAAGTGCTTTTTAATAGTTTATATTATTTTCTAACAACATGTACAGATGAGAGATCTCTATGTGTGCAGGATAATTGTTTTATCTTATGTTAAATGAGAAAATAATTTTTCCTTTTTTTATTTGTTAATGATTCCTTTTATGTTAGTATTTAATTTAATTCTTTCATTTTGTTGACTTTATAAGGGATGGTGTAAATGTAAAAGGATATTTTGCATGGTCATTGCTGGACAATTTTGAATGGGCTTCAGGTTACAAATTGCGGTTTGGAGTCAACTTTGTGGATTACAAAAATGGTTTAAAGAGACACCAGAAGTTCTCTGCTAAGTGGTTCAAGAATTTTCTTAAAAAATATTAATTAGACTTTATAAATCTGATCCAATAAATAATGTAATAGAGAAGGTTAATTTCAAACAAGAGATTATTATTCTATCTACCTCTTTCTTTTCTTTTTTTGTCTATTTTTGTTAATCACTTTCCAATATATTAGGTGAAAATATT
This sequence comes from Gastrolobium villosum, assembly GCA_032173675.1. Classification (NCBI taxonomy): domain Eukaryota; kingdom Viridiplantae; phylum Streptophyta; class Magnoliopsida; order Fabales; family Fabaceae; genus Gastrolobium; species Gastrolobium villosum. The sequence continues at coordinate 79,752 of JAVKPL010014262.1, read as the reverse complement.
GATAGGAGAGAGATGTGATAAAAGTGGTTGAGATTCTGATATAATAATATTGGAGAATGGTAGGAAAAAATAGATAGAATAAAATATATATCCCAATAAATAATTATGTGATCCTTCATTCTCAAAATTGTAGTTATATTCCTTTGGTTATGTTTTCTCTATCGTATTTTGTATGTGCACGAGTTTTGTATGTGGATTTTTTTAACATAACCAACATTTTCTGGAAATAATATGTTAAGACGTATGCAATTTCACAATAACATAAAGTGATGGAAACAATAAGTTGTCAGAAATAGACTAATTAAGCAGATCTTATAACCTCGATTATAACGTGGATTGAAATTTTTTACAGTTATTTTTCAATTACAAATATAAAAGCATGTTATCATTAAATTATATACCATCAAAATAATTTTGCTTAAAATATTATGACTAATACTAAAGTTTATATAATGGATTTTAATAAAGAAAAATGAGAGGATATATTTACCATATTTTTTCGCTTATAACTTCTTATAAACAAATTTTAACGTTGATTTTCATTAATTTAATGATTATAATTTATTGAATCACATTTATTAATTAATTATTAATTTTCAATAAATTATAACCATCTTATTGATAAAAATTAAAGGTTAAGATTTGTTATAATAAATTATAAACGAAAAAATTGTAAATATAACCTTTAAAAATACATTAAAATTTCAATTTCAATAACCAATATCAATTACTTTTTGCATTAATTTTCGCAAATTTAACTCGAGGGCACGAAAATGGAGGATGTATTGTGTTGGCGGGATATAGCGACGAAATTTACACACTGCATTGGAATTAGCACAAGACACATGCCTACCGTTGGATGCAGGATCATCGTGGATCTTAGCCGTCATATTCACAACCCATAATTTTTGATTGGGTATTAATTAATGGATAAAAACTAGGGCTGACAAAATGGGCTGAGCCCGTCGGGCTGACCCGCCCTGCCCACCAAACAGGGCGGGCTGGGTTGAGTTTTTCAACCCACCAGCCTGTCGGGCTCGACCCGTCACGGGACGGGCTAGCCCGCCAAGCCCCATTTTTTTTAGGTTACCCAATTATTATGTAATTTCGTGCCCTAGATTTCTCTGCATGCAAGTGGCTTTTTCGCATTGTTGTGGACTGCTCATACAACACTTTGTTACTTGTTTTGTTATTATGTTTTACCTTGATATGATTTTAATTTTTATTATTATTTCTGGATTGAAAGATGCATATTTATATGTAGATTATTAAACACTGATCTTCTTGGTTTCATAAGTACATTAAGATTTTATGCAGATTTTTATATGCTTTTATGCAAAAAAAAAAAATGTGTTTTTATGCAGAATTTAATTTTTTGTATTTTATTTTTATATTTTTTTTATTTTAGGCGGGCTGGCCCGTAGCCCGCCAACCCACTCATAAAATGGGCTGGGTTGCTCAATTCAACCTATTTTGTCAAAACGGGCCGGGGTCGGCCAGCCCATTTTAGGTGGGCCAGTGATGGGTCGGGGCGGGCTGGCCCGTATTGCCAGCCCTAATAAAAACATTAACCGTTGATCTCATGAATTTGTTTTGCAATACGGATAAATTTTTTGTACAACTCATGTACGTAGGTGGGAACAACTTTTTTCCATTTTTGAAAAAAAATTAACACTTTACAAATTTTTTTAAATTTATTTTTCCCGTTATGTTACACTTTTTCCAAAAGTGGAAAAAAATTATACTCACTTAAATACAATAATTGTATCAAAAATTTATTCTGTACATAACACTAGGGCTTCGCAAGTTGAAAAACTGAAAATGCTTTGTGTGCACTATAGTGCTGTCTGTCATCTAGGGGTGGTAAACGAGTCAGGGATCTTTGACTCGGTTCGTAAAGGCCTGAACTCGTTTAATAAAAACTCGTGTTGGAACCAGGCTTGGACTTGTATAAAAGCTCGTTTAATAAAAAGGCCTCAGGCTCTAATTCATAAGCTCGGCCTTAGAGCCTCCCAGGCTAGCCTAGTATATAAATATTTATTTATATTTTTTATACTACTTGTAATAACTCTCTCTCATCAATTTATTTCACCCCATTTTATTGGTTTAACAGACTTTTTGAATGATTTTGTTCTATATTATGCTATTTGGATATATATTGAATTTATGTATATTTATGGAATTACTAGTGCTTTTCTATATTATCCTTCATCCTCCTTCACACAAACAAACCCGCAAAAACTCATTCGTTCCGCTGTGCACTGCTTGTTTGTGTCAATTTATTTTTTAATTTTATTTTTGTTGGCACTTTTTTTTATAATGGGCTAAGATAATATAACATGTTATCTACCTTCTCTCACTTTAATTTTATTTATTTATTGTAGACTTAGTAAATTATTGCTGCAAATTGGAAGCTAAGGTTTCTATCTGGAAATTGATTTTTTGTGGAATTCTTTTCTCTTATTTTTATTCTTTAACATGCTAACAGCTAAGACAGACTTCACACATGCTTTTATTTTTTGTAAATAAACCAGGCCACAGGCCAATATTATATTCGTGACAGGTAACAGGCTAAGGCCAGTCGGACACGTTTAAATAAAGGCTTGGCCTGTTAAGATTAAAGCTCGGCTCGGCTCGGCCCGTTAACACCCATACTGCCATCCGTATTGCAGGGAAATATTTTCGGTACTACTGTAATTACTGAAGATTCTGTGCATTATTTATTGAATTTAGAAAATATAATATATTTTATTTATAATTTTACTTGGTTATTTTTCCTAAAACTAATATCAATTTTTATTTTTAATATTACAATAGCACCAAAGATATGCTCATGAGGTTAATTCGATTTCAAACTTCAAGTGAAAAGTAGGAAACAGTTACGAGTTAATTATAAAAGTTAATAAAACAAACAAAGAGGGAGAGAAATATTTAAACAAGCTGATACGACGTTTAAAGCCAATAAGTCAAAAACAAACAATGCTGAAAGATCGGTTGGTAAGGAAAAATGATAATTTGTAATTTTTTTTTGGTAAAAGTAAAGGGAAAAAAGCCATAATTTGTAATTCTTATTCAGCATATATTTATGCAAGTCTTTTAAATGAACAATATTTTTTTTATAAACAAATGAACAATATTTCTAATGGTATTTATGTGCTTCAGCTAACTGTTTATGCAATCATGCATCAAATAGAATTATTAAAACTAGTATTTAATTTCATTTTCTTTCTCCACTGAACCTTGTCGGTGATTCTATATTTTTAATTTCTTTCAACTTCAACCTTTTTTGTTAAATGAGAAATAAGAATAGTAATTGCTTTCTCTCTCCGTACTTGATGAAGGATGACCGCGACTATGCACCGATTTCTTGATTTTTTTTTATTTTTTATTTTTTATTTTTCAAAAGTTTCGGTCACTTGCACCAATTTAGGTTAATAATTATTCATATATGTAAAGTTATATATGTAAAGTTAATAATTATTCGTATGAAAAAAAAAATATGGTGTTTACAATTATATAGTTGTTGAAGTTTTGAGGGGGTGAAAAAATAAAAAAAATTATGTTAAAACTTAAATGTTTGTATGAAATTAGAGGGGAGAGATGGTCCTTTCTAATCCACCACTCCATGAAGCTTTCAAATGACAAGACTCGCAACAGAAATATTGGAGCGTATTTTCACAGCCATTGCCCCAGTGGCGGGTGCTTGATTTCGTGTTCTATGATTCCGTTCAGGATTGTTAAGATGTTCTCTATTTTGAGAAAATGACGCAAAACCAAAAATCTGGGGCTAAGATGTTTTCCATTTCAGTTTAATAATTTTTTGAAGGGTTTTAAAATTCTCATTCAACAAGATAATTACAATTTTCCTACACATCATTCGATTTCCGTGCTGACATGGGTCCTAAATACAATTTTTTCTAACACATGGGTCCCACATGATTTTTATCTCTACAAGATGAGATTTCAATTCTCCTTTGACATGAAAATTATAAAACCTTTTTTTAATAGGACAAGGCTCCTTTTTATTTAAAATCAACAAGTATAGGTGTATATTTTGTTAATGAATTTAAAATTTATTGTGATTTAAACTTCTTAAAATTCAAGGATGAGTTTATCTATATTTGCTTATTTTAGACACTTATTTTGGAAAAGCTTTTTCTTTTTTATGACATAATAAGAATTTAATTTATACACGCACATTTTAAAACATGGCAAAACCTTTTTATTTAAATATTTTTTATATGGATTAATTATTAAATTAATATAATTAGTAATTTACTCATAGTTGATCAATAATTTAAATTGATTTACTCAGTACTTTACTTATAGTTAATCAATAATCTATTTACATTTTGATATAGCATTTTATTTATTTTTTTGGTGAACCAAAGGGCTTAAAGTGTAATTTGTGGTTGATGAGAATCTTAGTGCATGTTTGACATCTATGTAGCACCGATACGACACGAGAGACGTGACACGATATGACACGACACTTCGATATGTTAATTTTAAAAAATGCTAGATTTTGACACGTTAGGACACGTTTTGATATTAAATAATATTTTTAATATATGTAGTGTATATTATATCTAATATTCAATAATTAAAAAAAATGAATTTAAACTTATAATATTCATAAATTTTGCAAAAAAACATAAGATATCCCAAATATTTATATTAAACTCAATAAAATGATAATCGTAATCCAACGAATCTAATAGTTTGAACTAAAAACTCAACGCAATGCAATCTTTGAACCTTTTTTTGAATTTCTATAACGCATGTTGAAGTATCGGAGAGTGTCGGAGTGTCTGAGAGTGTCGGATACGACACATCAGGATTTTGAAGTGTCGGTGCTTCATAGTTTGACATGTCTTGTTTTTAGCTTATTTTTCTTTAAAAATAATTTTTTTATAACATAAAAAAAATTAATCAAACATAATTTTATAAAAAAATCATATTATAAAAAAAAATTATAACGAAGAAAAACCCTAAAAGTTAAAATCTCCCAAAATGATTTTTTTAAAGATGTATGTCAGATTTTCACCGTCCTCATATTTATTTTACAATTTTACCTTTATTCTAAATTTATATTTATAAATTTTATCCTTTACCCTAATAATTCATTGTAACAATAAATTATTTTATCACCAAACAGATTTTAACTTTATTTTTTAAGTTTTTCTTTTATTTTAACTTAAAAGTAATTTTTAGTTTAAAAAAAAAGTGACAAACAAACTCTCAGAAACCAAACCAAACTCTAACCATATCAATCTCAATGTATATTCTGACAAACTCCCCTCTAGATTGAATCAACATAAGGTGGTCAATACGAGTACGGTCCTTATCTTAGTCCCTACTAGGGTTGATAGTGCTATCAACCCTAGTAGGGACTAAGATAAGGACCGTACTCATATTGACCATCTTATGTGTTGAGTTTGGTGGGTCAATCCGCCAACCCACTAAAATGGGGCGGGTTGGGTTGAGGTTTTCAACCCATCAATCTGCCCCGCCTAGAAGTGAGTCAAAACGGGTTCAACCCGTCGTGGGGCGGGTTGACCCGCCGGGTTATAAATTTTTTTTTTTATAATTAGGTAGTATTTCATTATTTCTTAATTTTTTGTGATATCCAAATTTTTTTTTATCTTAGTACTTCTTAGAAAATTTAAAGAATAATAATTTTATTCATGACAAATGTTATCTATATATAAGTTCCTAAATAATGTTTGATAAATATTAGTATACATTTAGGATTGAGACTACAAAAATATAGAGAAGTGTGAAATAAAATAAAATAATATTAGAAAAATTCATAAAATATAATTTATCTTTTGAATTTTAATTAATTTTTTTAATTGGCGGGTTGGTGGGTTGACCCGCCAACCCACCATAAAACGGGGTGGGTTCATTTTTCCAATCCATATTTTTTGGCGGGTCAACCCGCCCGCCCCGTTTTTGGCGGGTTGGTGGCGGGGCGGGTCAACCCAAATTGCCACCTCTAGGCTGGGCCAATCTTTGCGCCGAAAAGTCCAAGTCTACGTCAAAAAATTTTAATTTGGCCTGGCCTGGCCCAAGTCTAGTATGAGTCTAATTGTTAGCCTGACTTTACCCGTTTATAAAAAAACAAATGACCTGACTTGACCCGTTAGCATGTTAATTTTTAACTTCCAAGCAGAACCATGAATCAAGTTTATAAAATACTCAAATTCTGTTACTACACCAAAAATCATAATTTCAATGTCCAAACAGAATCATGAATGATAACAAAACTCATACAATATGCATTTAAGTCATTTTAAAAGCAAAATGCTCAAACTAAATAACATATATTTCATCAGATCCAACGAACAAATCCATATATGTAAATTAAAATAACTACATGAATACAACAAACACATCATGATGTTTGTAGTAAGTATAACCTCTCCCAAAATCTTTTAATATATTCATATACACAATCTAACATGTTGAGATGTTGGTTCCTCCTATATAAGAAATAAAGTAAGATTTTTATTAAAATATAATCGAATATAATTAAGTTATAAATAATTGCAATTGATTAAATTTATATCTTTTGTTTTTTCTTCAAGACATATTTACTCTATTTTATTTTATTTAAAATAAATAGTACAATATAGGTCGGCCTGTAGGCTTATATGCCCGGCTTTTTGAAAGTGGGGCTACGGCCGTTTTATTAAACATGCTTTTTTATGGCCCAAACCCAGTCTATTATACAAAATATATTAGGTCAAATCATACCTGATATAGGCTGAGCCGTAGGCCCCTATAGGCCAGCCCAACCCAGTTTCAGCCCTAGTCGCCACCTTTGGAAAATATTAAGTAACATAGGAGTACTGATTTCTCAATACCTATTTAGAAAGTTTTATTTTTAGCTTATCTTCTCAGTATAAATAGAAGTTATTTTAACCACTTTTGTCAAACATGTTTTGAGTACATGAAACCCACACCACAACCTGACATATGGCTCAAACGGTAACCCTCTTACCCATACTTGACAATCTATATATTTATTGCACCGATATCGACACAAGACACGACACAACGACACGATAATTTTAAAAAATATTAAATTTTGACATGTTATGACACGTTTTAATATTATATAATATTTTTAAGTTATGTAGTGTATATTATATTTAGTATTAATAATTTAATAAAAAAATAAAGCTAAACTTATAATACATTTGCAAAGAAACATAATATATCACGAACGTTTATATTAAACGCAATAGAATCGTAATCGTAATCTAACGAATCTAATAATTTGAACTCAAAATGCAACGTAACGTAACCTTTAAATATTTTTTGAGTTTTTGCGATGAGTATTGGAGTGTCAGAAAATATCGGAGCGTCGAACACGACACGTCGGGATTTTTGAAGTGTCGGTGCTTCATATTTGACAATCGGGTAACCTGCACTGGATGTGTCTTCAACTGAGACATGAATCAAACAACTTATCTTCAGTCTCATGAGCTTCCATGAACCATTTATCCACCGCAACTTCCAGATCTCCACAACACATTCCACATCCCTATTAGTCCCAATAGCCCACTCTAAATTTATAAAATAAATAAATAAATAAATAATTTAACCATAAATTCTTTTACTATTTTCTGCTTGTGGTTATTTATAGATTGAACTGTTTGTTAAGCTTTAGGTTTGTATCCCTTGATAAGATAAATTATTTTTCTATAATGGTAAATAATAATGGTGTTTTTAGAGGGAATGGACCAAAGTTATGTGATGAGTCACCAATCACCATGTGTATCCGAGGTAAAAGTTGAGAGAGGGGATGGTGTTATGAGCACAGTGACTCTATATTTAGGTAGAATAAGTAATGGATATAAGATTTCTTTCAACAATTGAAGTGAATGTATAGGTAAAAAAGTTATAACCATTTTGTTCAAAGATCCCACTGCTTTATGAGGTGGATAAAGTAAGAGATTCTTTTTATATGGAAAAGTGTATATATTTTTAAATTACATAACTTACATTCTTTCACTTTCACAAAGAGGTAAGACTCATATCTTTATTTTTTTTATTAACTTTCTCTCCTCCTTTATCTATCTCTTTCTCTCTCTTAAAATGACACAATTTTATCTCCTTTAAAATTATACACATTTTTTCCTTCTTTATAACAAGAATATATACATCTCTCTTTAGAAAGGCACATGAGTAATCCTTTAAACGGGCCACCAAAACCTACAAACTAGAATTATGAGGCCGATCCAGAATATAAATATTAATAAGATGTTTTTTAAATAAAATAAACTTATTTAAAGAATAACATACAGATCAAAAGAGGTTAGTTCAAGTGTACATGATTGATTCCGATTAAGTAAGATTTTGAGTTCAGATTTTTATGAATAAAAAAAATTCTTTTGAAAGAGCTAACTCTATTATGATGTGGATATTCTCGGGAATATGATTGCCTCCTATAAAAGCAATGTTATTAAAACCGGCCCGTTCATTGACTCGGTCGAGATACTGGATCACTGGTTCAATCGCATGACCTGGTAATTATATGTAATTTTATAATTTATATTAAAAATTATAAACATACTTAAATATCCAAAAAAAATTAAAAAATTAAAAATTTCAAATATTTTAATATAAAAAATAATAAATGACATATTATTATCGAATAAAAGATCAAACAAAAATTTAATGATCGTGATACGGGACTTTAGGTTAAGAAAATGATATCTCTAACTATAAATCAAATCAAAATTTTTTGCATAGTGCATAATTGAGATAATATTAGTGTTGTAGGTACATAACTTATGTAAGTTAATAAGCAAAAAAATATTCAAATATATCCATTATGATTTTTTTTTGAAAAAAAAATTAAATTTTTTTTGGGACCGGGCCGGGTCACCGGTTAACCGACCGGGTCACCGGTTTTCATGAGAACCGACCGGGTCGGACCGGATCGCACCGGTTCTGATGCATAACCGGCCCGTTACTTGAACCGGGCTGGTTATATGACCGGTTTACCAGTTTCCGTGTAGACCCGGCCGGATCGGTCCGGGTTTTATAACACCGTATAAAAGTCACATGTGTATATAGAAAAATAAAAAATAAAATTTCATGGAGATACTCATTAAATGGTTTAGATCCTTTGGGTTGTACATTAATTTGTTTATTATAAATATAAATGAATAATTAGCGATCCTCTTACCTTTGAAATAATATTGCTGAACCATATCATTCTGTCTTTTGAGATTTCCACGCGCCAAAAAGAATAACACTACATATCCTCAAAAGCCAGAATTTGTGAATAGTAAAGACAATAGTTAAATAAATTAATTTTAAAGGATGTAAATTTGTGTCTTTTTTTAAGAGAGAGAAAGAGATAGATAAAGAAGTAGAGAGTTGACAAAAAAACAAAGGTGTGGGTTTCACCTCTTTGTGAGAGTGGAAGGATATAAGTTGTGTCATTTAAAATGATAAACACTTTTTCCTAAATTAAAATGATGAAAATTTTTTATTTTATTAGAAATTAGAAAAGGATTTATCTAAATAATCAATAAATTAGAAATTAAAAAATAACGACTTGGCCTATTTTTATTAGAATAAGGAGAAAAATAAACAACTAAACGTGCTTGCAAAATGAATCTTCGGTTAAAATTTTATTCTATATCTATTTTTTTAAACATTAAATAGGCAAACTTTTATTAAAGTTTATAAATATTCATTAAAATGGAGACAAATAAAAACCTTTTAAAACTGAAAGAAAAATTTATTTATTTTTAATTCTCAATATTTCCCAGTGACATTTTGCATTATCAAATCCCATCAACTAGTTGATTTAAGAATTAAAGCGATAGAGAAATAATGAGAATTAAAAAATTATGACTTTTCACAAAAAAGAGAGAGGCTACATAGCCTTAAAAGCCAGAATTTATTAATCAGCATCAATAAAACCGTGAATTAAAAAATTATGACTTGGCCAGTCTCTGTTGTTAAGAATAAGGAGAAAAAAATAAAAAAATAAATAAAACGTGCATTGGACGCTCAATGACATTATGCATTATCAAATAAATCCCAACAAAAAGTTGGTTTTAAGAACTAATAAAGCGAAGGAGAAAAACTAGGTGAGATTTGATTTGAAATTGCGGAAACCTGCGCAGAGTAAGAGTCACATTGTATTGTAGATTTCTAGCTATGGCGACGAAGCCACCACAGATTGCGATTCTGGGAGCTGGTACGTTTGTGAAGAATCAATACCTTCCGAGGCTCTCCGAGATCTCTCATCTCCTCCTTCTCAAAGCCATTTGGAGCCGTACTCAGGTACTTTTTTCTCATCCATTTCCAATTTAATGCTTCCGAATTTGAAATTATTCAATTCCATTTTTGTGCTTAGGAATCGGCTACAGCTGCTGTAGAAATAGCTCAGAAACATTTTCCTGGAGTAGAGTGTAAGTATGGAGATAACGGTCTTGATGACATCATCCAAGATCCATCAATAACTGCAGTTGCTGTGGTTCTCGCCGGACAAAATCAGGTTTCTTATTTCTCTCTCATTTTCCCCCCACTCAATTTATCAACATTCACGTTAACTTAAAATAAATTAAAAAAAGGGGTAAAGTAGCCTTCAATTTCAATTGATGACAGATTGTTTGTCTATACATACGTTAAAGTACGGTTTCATGCTTTAATTTTGAAATGAAACCTTTTATATTAATCATTAATTAGGCATTCTATAATATATTTTTTAATAATTTCTATCTAAGTCATAAAGATTTGTGAATGACTAACTGAAATAATGCTTCTCCTCTGAAAATTCTGCTATTTTGACCTGCCTTATATATACTCAAGCGTGAGATATCAACCTAAAAAAATTCACAAACTCTGCTTCATTATATGCATACATGTGTATCTTTGTAAAGTTTCAAGGCAATGTAATCTATTTTTTATTGTTCCTATGCTGCGACAGATTCAAATGTGGACATGTTGTATTAGAAAATAACTAAGCATTTGCTTATTTTTGGATATGTATTAAACTTCATAAATCTTCAAATTTATGGTTTTTCAACAATTAAGCATTAGTCATGTCATTAAATTTTCCATATGTCACGACATATATTTACCAGAGTAATTGGAAGTTTGTAACCAACAAGTCAAATATACAATAATAAGTAATAAGTCAAATGTAGAGTAATTGGAAGGAATTTTTTACTTGAACTCTTCAGAATTTACAATTTTATACAATTTTTTAATTGTTTTTACAAACAATCAATTGTTGCAGGTTGACATCTCACTGAGGATGCTAAAGGCTGGTAAACATGTACTTCAAGGTACTGAATGATTGTTTAAAATGTACTGCGTGTGTTGATGTTTTGTTTGCTTTGCCAGATATTTTTATAAGAGGTGCAGTTTAATTGAGACAGTGAGGCGCGCTTTCCTGCCCATTCACATTATGCTTGATATTTGGTAATCATTTATTTTATTAATAATCTTTGTTGCCGTTTACTAAATTTCCTATTTGTTTGGATATATTGTATGTGTTGGTGGCTAATTTGGCGGATATGAAGAGAAACCTGCGGCATCGTGTAAGTAGTATTTTGTTATAGCTTTTATAAATTTCCTAAGTAAATGAACATTTTAGATGGCCCTTGCTAGATCATCTTATTATTATTATTAGTTATCATTTCTTTTTTTGCACTGTGTATGAAAATGAATTTTTTTCTTTACATATGGAAATTTGCTTGATCCAATTCAAAATGAAAGTCAAGATGCCACTCTTTTGCTGATGGGGTAGTATTGACTCAGAATGCTGGGAATTGTCTCATCTAGTACTTTCAAGTCTTGCAGCAGTTGGGTTGGGGTTTCATAGAAAAGAGCTAGATAATAAAAAAAATTTAAAAAAGAACAAGAAAGCAAGAGAGTAATATAGCAATGCTTACTTGATGTGATAATCATGCCTATTTGTAACAATCATGAGTCAAATACCAAGTTGCACAAAGCTGGAGTACAAAATTTCACCAGGGGGTGTTGTTGATCATCACATCTCACTTGTGTAATGAAAGTCTGATTGAACCCAATGATACTTTGGATAATAAGTTGCTAAAACACTATTCCCTCTATCAAAATTGATAACTTCCATATTAGGTGATCCACATATATTCTATCCCTCTCCAATAGATGGAAATTGTCTGTTACCTTATCGTGTTGGTTTATAAAATTTGTTGATCATATTTTTATCTTGTCTTGTATAAACAATATTTTAATATGCTTCTTTGAAATTTTAAACTCTTGGCTTAATTATATATCAATCTGATACTGCAGGTACAAGTGAGTTGGAAACTGCAATATCTAACTACAATTCTATTTCTGCTGATGCTCCTGGCCAATTAATTTGGTCCGTGGCTGAAAATTACCGATTTGAGCCTGCCTTAGTAGAGGTACTAGCTTCTGTTTGAGATCTTAACTATGAATCTGGCTTCCCAGTCATATAATTTTTTTGGCAGTGCAAAAAACTAATTGCCGACATTGGGAAAATGATGAGTGTCCAAGTTATTGTTGAAGGATCAATGAACAGTTCAAACCCCTACTTTTCAAGCTCTTGGAGGCGCAATTTCACTGTATGTGCTTTGTAATTATGTTGCATATTCGGTATCTGTTTAAATTCAGAAGAGCATTTGTCATATAACTTTTGCTTTGGATCACTTCATTGAAACTCTACTATTCTGGTCTAAAAAATAAAAGAACCCTACTATTTAATGTAATAATTGAAGAATATATGATGTCTTAAAATCACAAACTTTATGAGTTATGAATAAGGTTCAGATTCGTATCTCAAGTGTAAATTCTTTATATTGCATGACCCATGGAGTACGGAGAAATTCCGACATATTTTCAGTGAGCTTTGTTTCAGTTTTCTGTATTTCCTTTTCTTTTTTTAGTAGACTCCATATTTCCTTTTCTGAGGCTATACTAGATATGCTATTTTAAATTCTGGAAATTTTTAATAACTTCACATTTTATTAACATCATAGTTCATTCCTGTTTATCTTGCTAAACTTGTTTGTTTCTGTTCCTCATGTGATCATTTTTTCTTTCTGACAGGGAGGTTTCATACTTGATATGGGTGTGCATTTCATAGCAGGGTTAAGAACGGTAATCTTAACGATTATATTGTATGATTCACGGACAATTTTTTTTTTCATTGAGTAATGTCCTTCTGGTTTTTCTAATACAATTGATGGTGCAGATAAACTCTTCTGATTATGGGTCTAATAAACTGAGACTTATTGGCATCTAAATCTTAAATAATGAGCCAGTATTTATCAAAACTCTCTTATTAACGACCTACAAAATACACTTGAGTATCCAAAAACAATTGCTTGTCTACATCAATATCATCAACAACACCTTTATCCCAAACTAGTTGAGGTTGGTGGTCGATGAACCCAAATGAAAAGATAGAAGGAAAGGAAATGAAAAATAAATAAATTAATATAATAAAATAAAATAAAACTAAAAATAAAGTGAAATAAAAATAGATAGGAGAGAAAAATAAATAAGAAAAATAAATAAATAAATAGATATAATAAAAGGAAAAAATAAGTCAGAGAAAAATAAATATATAAATGAAGGAAAATATAGGGAAAAAAGACTATACAGGAACAGTTTGGAACATAGGTAGAAAATGGATTTACCCCTCCATAATGTTAATAGCTTTCCTCCAATTCATCCCAAGACACACTATACGCCAATCTAATTTTCATTCTATTAAGTTTTGTTGTACTACTTTCTTCCAAGTAGGTTTTAGCCAATCTCTTACTCTTTTTGAGTTAAGCTCTTAGTAACAAATTTTTGTTCTCGTGGGAGGGTATCTAGGGATCTTCACATGTTATGCTTAAATTATTTTAATAAATATGTTCTCTCACCTTTTCAGCCACAAATGCTACTCCTACCTGCCGTTGAATATCTTCATTTTTTTTTTATCTTATTCATCATTGTATAACCATACATCCATCTTATCATCATTGTTTTTGCTACTCTCACTTTATGCTCATGTTATTTATGCGCTGGCCAACATTTAGCTCTGTATAACATTGCAAGCCTTACTATTGTTCTATATTTAGCCTTAGAGGAATTTTACAATCACACAAAGACCTGATGCATTGCGCCATTTCATCCAACCTGCCTGATCAATGGTTTACATTCTCATCATTTCTTCACCTTTTTGCAAAATATATACCAAATATCGAAAAACTTATTTCTTGAGTAACTCATGTCCAAGCAATTGCACAAAATCTTGATCTTCATCTTTTGACAGAGGAAACTCACATTTCATATACTCAGTCTTACTTTGACTTAGCGTAAATACTTTAGACTCCAATGTACTTCTCCACAATTTTAGTTTTTTTATTAACATCAATTTTGGTCTCATCAATAAGTACAATATCATATGTAAATAACATACACAATGGAACCTCTTCTTGGATATCTTTTGTTATTTCATTCATAATTAGAGCAAAAAGATAAGGACTCATATTAGAATCTTGGTTTACACCTATCAACATCAACATCAACATCAACATCAACATCACCTTTATCCCAAATTAATTGGGGTCGGTGGTAGATGAACCCACATGAAAAATATAAAATTATAGAAAAAAAAAAAGAAAAAAAAGAAAAATGAATATATATATATATATATATGCATATATAAATAAATAAAAGTGAAAAAGAAAGAGACAAGAAGAAGTGGGGGAAATGAAGGGGAAAAAGACTAAAAATGGACCATCTGGAACATAGGAATAACCACGGGTCTAACCCTCCACCATACTTATAGCTTTTCTCCATTCCGTTCTAAGACACACCGTCCGCCAATCTATATCCCACTCCATTAAATCTTGTTTTACTACCTTCCCCCAAGTAAGTTTCGGCCGACCTCTGCCTCTTTTTGTGTTGAGCTCTTGGTAACAAACTTCTGTTCTTACAGGAGCATCCAGGGGCCTTCTCATCACGTGCCCAAACCACCTCAATCTATGTTCTCTCATCTTCTCGGCAACCGGTACTACTCCGACCTTTCGTCGAATTTCTTCATTTCTTATCTTATCCTTCTTTGTGTAACCACACATCCACCTTAACATCCTCATCTCTGCTACTCCCATCTTATGCTCGTGTTGCCTATGTGCTGGCCATCATTCCGCTCCATATAGCATTGCCGGTCTTACTGCCGTTTTATAGAATTTTCCTTTTAACTTAAGGGGGATTTTGCGGTCACACAAAGACCCTGATGCACTGCGCCATTTCATCCACCCTGCTCTGATTCTATGATTTACATCCTCATCAATCTCTGATGCTCTCCGGCAAGTATACCGATCGCACAAGTAATAAAATGATAAGTAAAGTTCGTCTCCACAGGGATTGGGATCGAATATCAAATAAATCTTCTCTTAAGGAATGGAAGATTTCAAATAGGGTTTTTTTGACAAATATTGTCAATTTGATGAAAATTGAATTTTGAAAATAAAAGACTTGTTTTTGTATTTTTAGATTGATAAATAAAACAATAAAATTGAAAATTGATTTGTAAAGAAGATGAGAAAAGCATTGTAGTCAGGGTTCATTCACCAAATGATCCTCGCTTTTTACTCCGGATTGATTTACAATAATTATTTATATAATCACTCAGATAAATTATCCTCTAAAAAAGAGTTAATAGTTAACCCTCAATTCCTTGCAAGGTTAACCCTTTAATCCCATGAGAAACCCCAATTCCTTGCAATGTTTCTCAAGGGATCAAGCAATGGGCGCGATAATTTAAGCATCTGCAATCGTATACACGTCTATTCCTAGCACGCATACAGATTGTTATCTTACCCCCTTTCGAGATCAAAACCCCAATATTCCTATCTAGGGTTTTGATCCTCAGAATATCCCCAACTATTAGATCGATCAATTCTAACAAAGGGAATATCAAATTCGCACAGAGTAATGATAAAGATAATTATATAAATCAAAAACCATAAACCAATCTTTCGTATCAAGGGTTCACATATGGATCATGACCCTGACTACAATAAAAAGATCTAGCCAATCAACATACTGATTGCTGATCTAAAATTCAACATAAACTAAAAATAAAAGAAAAAGAAAAAGAAGATGAAGACGAAGAACGAAGAACAACTCCAGTGCCCTTCTCCTCCAATCTCCAGATCTGCCTCTCAACCACCTGTATCTGTGTTCTTTTTTTCTTCCAATCTGCAAAGTCTGCTGACCTAACTCAGCAAATGTCCTTTTTATAATAATCTTTTCTCCTTCCAAAAATACCCTCAGAAAAGACGGAGATCTGTTTCCGCAAACCGGCGCTGGTTGGCGCCGAATTGGCGCACGTTTGCGCCACTTTCCTCTTGGCGCTGGTTGGCGTCACTTTTCCCTACAAATGGCGCTAGTTAGCGCCAATTTTACTATTCATGGGCGCTAACTAGCGCCAACTTTACTATTCATGGGCGCTAGTTAGCGCCAACTTTACTATTCATGGGCGCTAACTAGCGCCAACTCCTTTTCCTTTTAGGCGCTAGCTAGCGCCAGAGCACTGACTTACGGCGCTAGCTTGCGCCATTTCCTTCGTAAATGGGCGCTGGCTTGCGCCAGCCTTCTGTGTTATTGCGCTGAGGAGCGCCACTTTAATGTCTTCGCTACAAAGTTCGTAATCTGGTGCGGTTTTGCGCCAGTTTGGTGCTGACCCGTGCCATGCTTGGAACTCATAGTGTGCTTTAACCGTGGAAAATTGCATTAACAGGTTTTTTTATAATTCTTCACTTATTTTTCCTGTAAAAATACAATTAAAAGGTGAATATTATTGACATTCAAAGAATCAATATAATTAGCAAATATGTATTTAATTCGCTCTCTTATGACTCAATTCTTGTCAATTTTATCACAGAAAAATCACACTTGCCAGAGGCACATCAAACCATTCCCAGATTTAAACGTTGCTGTCCCCAGCAATGTAAAAGACTTAATCCAGGAAATATTCACTTAATCTAACATAACAATCATAGTCACTCTCAGACTCAATATGCCATGTATGCCTGACTCAATATCATGAACTTCCAATAATGCCATCAGCTTCTTAAATATATAAGTCTACATTGATTACCTCTTACACAGATAAATAATGTTCACTCAACACTCAGTGTTTAAGGGTATCATGAGCACTCAATTACTCAAAGCTATAACACTACCATATGCTTGATTATATTCTAAAAAATTCTTGAAATTGAAGAATCAAACACATGCATCAATTGATCAAAAGGACTTCACAGGTTGTAACTTGGCCGGGGTGATAGGTAGGAAAATTTGGATAGTAGCTCAAACAAACAAGATATTGTAAACTGATATTATTTCATTTTTAACAATTTCACTCAATTGTTTTGCTCCACTAACATTCCCACAGAATTTGGGAATTCATTCCTTCCTGCCACCTTTTACTCTTTTCCTTTTTCTTGCTTTCTTTTCTTTTTCCCTTTTTCATTTTGCCCCTTTTTTTTTTTTTTTTTTTCATCCCTTAATTCCTTGACCATTGTGGAGCTTACCTCAATCTCTTTTTTTTTATTTTCAACACATTCAATGATTCAATCTCAACCAAGGTAAGTCACAAAAATTGGACATAGGCTAAGCCATCAATCAGGCCACGGGTCATTTATCAAGAATTAAGTTCAGGCTCAAAGGGCTAGCAAGGGAAAATATCATATAGGTGGGTTATTTTGGCCAATAGCTAATAAGAACAAAATGCCTTTATCATATCAATCAATGCATGCATAACAGAGAAACAAATCAAGTTCTAGAGTATTACAACAGTGAGGCCTCTCAACAAAAATTTCAGTGTTTAGGCTCAAAACCTCACAGCTATGGTATCAATGCAGACTCAAGAAAATTGACCTCAGACATTATCAGAATTTCACAATATTAATTCAGATAAACGAGCAATCATGCAATCTAATTATGCCTATGCAATGTTATGTCAGAAAGTCATACAATATATTCCAAGAATTTAATCATGTACATTAACAAGATGAGCACATTTAAACCTTGGATTTGTTCAAAACACAAAAAAAAAAAAAAAATTCATTTTTTTTTTTTTAATGGCACACCAAATAACTATAAAAATAACTAAGAAAATTAAAAGAGTTAGAATATCTCCCCTGATAGAAGAATTGCAGTTCTAAGGTGCAAGCCTACCATTCCCAGATTTAGAGCATTGCTGTCCTCAGCAATAATTAAACCCTAAGAAGGATGAAAATCCTGCACAATAGAACAAATAGTGGCATATAGAAGAAACTATAATGCACACATTAAAACATCAGAGAAAAATATACCAACACAAAATAACTTAAAAATACGAAACAGAAAAATAAACTAATATACAATATCTCCATCAGCAAGGAGATAAGATCAGCCCTCCATGTCATCCTCCTCCAATCTCCAGATCTGCCTCTCAACCACCTGTATCTGTGTTCTTTTTTTCTTCCAATCTGCAAAGTCTGCTGACCTAACTCAGCAAATGTCCTTTTTATAATAATCTTTTCTCCTTCCAAAAATACCCTCAGAAAAGACGGAGATATGTTTCCGCAAACCGGCGCTGGTTGGCGCCGAATTGGCGCACGTTTGCGCCACTTTCCTCTTGGCGCTGGTTGGCGTCACTTTTCCCTACAAATGGCGCTAGTTAGCGCCAATTTTACTATTCATGGGCGCTAACTAGCGCCAACTTTACTATTCATGGGCGCTAGTTAGCGCCAACTTTACTATTCATGGGCGCTAACTAGCGCCAACTCCTTTTCCTTTTAGGCGCTAGCTAGCGCCAGAGCACTGACTTACGGCGCTAGCTTGCGCCATTTCCTTCGTAAATGGGCGCTGGCTTGCGCCAGCCTTCTGTGTTATTGCGCTGAGGAGCGCCACTTTAATGTCTTCGCTACAAAGTTCGTAATCTGGTGCGGTTTTGCGCCAGTTTGGTGCTGACCCGTGCCATGCTTGGAACTCATAGTGTGCTTTAACCGTGGAAAATTGCATTAACAGGTTTTTTTATAATTCTTCACTTATTTTTCCTGTAAAAATACAATTAAAAGGTGAATATTATTGACATTCAAAGAATCAATATAATTAGCAAATATGTATTTAATTCGCTCTCTTATGACTCAATTCTTGTCAATTTTATCACAGAAAAATCACACTTGCCAGAGGCACATCAATCTCTCCACCTTTTTGTAAAATGGAGCCCAAGTATTTAAAAGCATCTTTTTTTGGTACCTCTTGACCAATTAAATGCACGGGCTCTTGGTCCCCATCTCGTACCAGAGAAAACTCACACTTCAAATACTCAGTCTTGCTTCGACTTAATGTGAATCCTTTGGATTCCAATGTGTTTCTCCACAATTCAAGTTTTCTATTAACACCCTCCTTGCTCTCATCAATAAGCACAATATCGTCCGCAAAAAGCATACACCATGGCACTTCCTCTTGAATATCTTTTGTTAGTTCATCCATAACTAAGGCAAAAAGATAAGGACTTAGAGCCGACCCTTGGTGTACACCAACCGTGATAGGAAAATAACTTGATGTTCCGTTACAAGCTTTGTAGTAGCCCCATCATACATATCCTGGATTGCCTTTACATACTTTGATGGAACCTTTTTCTTCTCCAGAACCCACCATAAAACTTTCCTTGGAACCCTATCGTATGCTTTCTCAAGGTCTATGAACACCATATGCAAGTCCTTCTTCTTTTTTCGGTATCTTTCCATAAGTTGTCGCATCAAGAAAATGGCTTCCATGGTACATCTTCCTGGCATAAATCCAAATTGATTCACAGAAACCTTGGTATCTCTCCTCAAGCGATGTTCAATAACCCTCTCCCACAACTTCATAGTATGGCTCATTAGCTTAATGCCTCTATAGTTTGAACAATTCTGTATATCTCCCTTGTTTTTGTAGATAGGCACAATCATACTTTTCCTCCAAGCATCAGGCATCTTATTTGTCTGGAGAATCTTATTAAAAAGACTGGTCAACCATTTTATTGCCACATCCCCTAGGCCTCTCCACACTTCAATAGGCACACCATCAGGCCCCAAGGCTTTATTAGTCTTCATCCTCTTTAAAGCCTCCTTAACTTCATGTGTATTAATTCTGCGTACAAATCTTCTATTCATATCATCATACGCGTCCTCCAAGTCCACCTCGCTTGTATCTCCATCCCCATTAAACAGCTTGCTAAAGTAGTTCAGCCATCTTTCATTTACATCTTCATCTCTCATCAGAAGTTTTTGATTCTCATCCTTGATGCATCTAACTTGGGTGAGGTCTTTACTTTTCATATCCCTTATCTTTGCAAGTTTATAAATACCTCTTACACCATCCTTGCTCCCAAGATTTTTATACAACTCGTCGAAAACCTTGCCCCTAGCTTCTCGCACTGCTTTCTTTGCACCT
Organism: Gastrolobium villosum; assembly: GCA_032173675.1. NCBI lineage: Eukaryota > Viridiplantae > Streptophyta > Magnoliopsida > Fabales > Fabaceae > Gastrolobium > Gastrolobium villosum. The sequence goes on along the minus strand of JAVKPL010014262.1, from coordinate 59,280 downwards.
ATCGTGATAGGAAAATAACTTGATGTTCCATTACAAGCTGTTAGAACTAGATTAAATAACAGTAAAATAGAGAGAAACAACAATGTTTTTTCCCTGAAAAGGATCTGGAATTTTCCATATATTGAAGAAGAAAAGCGATTAGAGAATTCAAATGGAAAAAAAAACAACAAATTACATCAAAAGGTAATTGCTAAGGTTCAACACATTCGAGAGGTGTTGAGTTCTCCCAAGTCCCAATCCCAATTCCAGCCTATCCCTTCTTGCTCCTCCTTTTCTCTATTTATTCCCACTTCATGATTTGTTTCACGTTGCTAACAAAATCCTCCTTCACCCCTTGCTTAATATTCTTTTCAAATAACCTTGTTGACTCAACAATAGAGAATAATCCTCTATACCTTTTTCTACATAGCACCCTTATTGTGGGTATCCTATCACAAGCTTTCACACATATAGTAACACCATCATACATATCCTTGATTGCCTCTATATACTTTGATGATACTTTTTTCCCTCTCTAGAACCCACCCTAGAATCTTTTTTTTTTGAAATCCTATCATACACCTCGAGATAAAAAAACACCAAATGTAGGTTATTCGTCTTTTTTCGATATCTTTCCATCAACCGTCGTATCAAGAAAATAGACTCTGACTTATCCACTCACTCAGGATATTTAAAATCAAATCACCCTCTACTAGCTTAACCAAAATAATCTTGTCACCTTTTATCCTGACATTAGAAACCCTATCTCTTACACTCTAATCGACATAATCTCCACCCTATATTTAATCTTGTTGATACCTGTATACCATTGAAATTGGCGTATTCCACTTCCTTAGCTTTTTCTTCAACCCGCTTAGTCTCTTGCAAGCACGCAATTTTCACCCTCCTTCTAGTAAAAACATCTGCTAACTCCTTCAACTTGTCTGTTAAGGTTTCTATGTTCCAGCTTCCCAATTGCATCTTTATCCCTCGGGCATTTCTTGCCTGCCAAGCTCGTCCATAAGCGTGCTGGGACCTTGGCATACTTATCACCAAATCCGAGTAAAGATGTGGTGTCTTACCTTGGGGCTAGGACCCTAGCTCATTTTTCCGTACACCTGGGGTCCAATGCAAGACGTTGCTAAAAAGGGTTCATTACAACAAAAAATAATATAAGGGTTCATCTCATAAATATAGTTGTTTTCTTTTATGGCTGGCTCGCTACGCCCAATGCTAGCCCTCCTCCTTTACTTTGACTTGGGATAGGCCATGCATACATACATACATAGGCAATTGTTTATCTGATTCAATTTTTTTGTGAAAGACTGTATTGTGAAATGCTTATAGTTTCACACTAAATACTACTAAGTGCATAAATTGTAGATCACAGCTGCTTTAATTTTAGCACCAGAACAAGCCTCAACTAGTAAAATTGCTCGTTATTCTAAATGTTGATGAAATTTCGTTTCTGCTTAAAAAGTTAGAATTCCTAGAAAAGGGGCAGTTAGGCTTGATTTCTACATAATGATGATCTTATCCGTTGTTTTTTTTTGGCAGCTTGTTGGCTGTGAGGTGGTTTCAGTTTCAGCTATGACATCTCATGTGGATTTGACCTTACCTCCGCCAGACAATGTATCATCTGTCTTGTAAGCGCCTCTATTTCATGGAGTTAGCTTTACAACACGTCTGGAAATCTAAAATTAATTTTGGAATGTTTTGCCTTAGTCATTTGGAGAATGGATCTTCAGGAGTATTTGCAATGGTTGTGTCCTCGAGATCACCCAAGGCATGTGGTAAATGGTCATTCATCTTACAAATACACACACGTGCAACACGCAGATATGCTCACTATTCATGCATTTATTCTTCTGTCTTTACTCATGGCATTTAACAAATTATAGACCTTGTGGCGAGTTGTTGGTATGAATGGAACGGTGCAAGTTGAGCGTGGATTCCAAGGCCAACATGGTTACCTGGTGCGTACTATACTTTCAGTCACAGGTTTTCATAAATAATCAATATCTTAGGTAGGATTTGAGCTTTTCCTTCAATACCCACTCGAGTTGCAATTTATTTGAATCAAAGAAGAGTCAGTTTTCGTCATTATTTCTTACCTTAATTGTCAGCACTTTTTTATGTCTTATGATGCTGTATAGGTTTCATCATATGGTGCTGATGGACAAAGCAAAAGCTCCTTTTTCCCATTCAGTGGAGTATCTGAAGAATTAAAAGCTTTTCTTAGTGATGTATCTGAAAACACCCTTAAGGTTATTGATATTCTTACAAAATGCTTCCATCTTCTCATACTTGAGTTTCATTGTAAATTGTTCTCATTTTGTTTTTGTTCAATATGTTACCGCAATTTCCTCTATTATATGTCCAAACATACCTGGAAGAGTAGATTCAGACAATTTCATACAAATATAATCAAGAGATAAAAATCAATCCGTGCAGGGAGTTATTCTCTAGTCTAATTTACTTCCTTTTTGCAGAAAGGGAGTCAATTTGTGGCTGAGCACCGTCTCTCTTTTGTTGAGGGTGCAAGAGATGTTGCTGTTTTAGAGGCAATGCTTGAATCCGGAGCAAGGCATGGTGAGCTAGTTCATGTGAAAAAGTTTTGAGGTAATCATGAAACTCTTTTCACTGGCCACATAATCCAATTATCTACGGATATTTACTTTGTACTGGTCTTCTACATTGAGCCGAGCAATGTAGTTAGGTGGAGATGAATAAGCAAATGTTTAAAACTCCGATCAATATGATTGAATGGAGTTTTAGGATTTGTATACATCTATTGAAATAATTGCTGGTGTGCTAATGCATCTGAAACTTTAAATATCTTGAGGTGAAGTATTTGAAATACTGCAATGTAAGTTTAATTATTTTATGTTAATATCTCATGCATATATTAATACTGGGAGAAAGTAGGAGCTCCCATCTTTTACTTTGTACTATTACATGTGACTTTTGATTCATCCTGTTATTACAAAAAATAGAAGAAGAATATTAATATATATTTATTGGCTTGCGACAAAAATTCAATTCAATTGCTTCTGTCTATCCACTCCTGTCGTGTGGGAATGATGATTTAGGTGCGTCTTACTTGATTGCTTTTGTAGAACACACCCATGTATTCTTTTTTTTTTTTTCCTTTTTTTTTTCTTTTTTTGTGAAGGAAAATGAGAGACGCTTAGGGTTACACATAATTACATCACAACCGATCATAAAAAACATAACCATGTTTCCATGACTTAAGTCATTGGGTTGTAAAGCAAAATAACTTAATTATGGATTAGCCTTGATTGCTTCTTGCTATGTACTAAATCATCTTCGAATAAATTAAAGAAAAATGTATTCCCATTAATTGCTCAAATACAACCTGTATAACACGATTCATCCCATTGGCGAAATGCAGAACATTAACCAACTTGTACCCTCGACATACATTCCACGACAACCTACAAGGAAAAATGAAAACGAATAAAACATACGTGAAAGTCACCTCTTAATGTAAGACGAATTCAAAATATATATAAAAAGAAAAGGCCTTTATTTATGGCAATAGTTGGTGTTTGTTTGGTACAAGTTTCTTATAAAGATGTAAAGAAATTTATTGCTTTTTTTTTTTAAATTTATTGCTTTTCACAGGATTGAGAATCAAAATCACAACAATAGAAAATTTTAACAAGAGTGAGTAACATTTACGGGCAACCGAAGGATAAAGGTTCCGTTGTACCCAAAAACAAAAAATAAAATAAAAATGGATAAAGGTTCCAGAATCTACTAAGCCGACAGACCCAAGGAGCTTATTTTCGGTGTTACCGACCGACACGCTAGTTTTTAAAAAAAGAACATGCTGCACACGCTCCGACACACGTCAATAATTTGGGACATGCTGCTAATACTCCCACAAGTTTCAATGTTTTTTTTACACAGTCAATTTTTTACGACACGCAGTTAACACTCCGACACTTTTTTTTTAGTCTTAATTTTATTTTATTAACTGAATATAAAAATAAATTTATAAATAAATTTTTTTCTATTAAGAAATTTGACATGAAAAATTAACAAAGTACGAAAAATTATTTTAGTTTATATTTATGTTATGAAATTTGAATATTTTATTGATTTTATGACTTATTATGGACTGTTATATGTATTAAATATAAATTATATTATATATATTAAAAATTTTATTTAATATCTAAACGTGTCCCAATATATTGGCGTTTCGTTAACGTATCGTCCTGTGTCCGTGTCAGTGCATCATAGGTTATGGAAGTAGATATTCTTTTGTCAAAATGAAAAAAATAAGGGACAGGAGTGAAAATAATTATGAAGATAAAAATAATATAAAAAATTAGTTTTTATCATATTTAATAAATGAGGTACTGTGAATACTCGGTGCAGTTGGAGTACTAAAAATATTTTTGAGACCCAAGAGCTATGCTCTCCATGTGACATTCTGTCATTCCTGCTGTGGTTCTATATGTTACTCCCTTCCAGATTGTGTCCCTTCTCATTAGCTTCTACGTGTTAAGGCATCCCCAGAAAATGTATGATCTACATCAACTTAGTTGTTAGAAAATGTACATCTACATCAACTACAGAAGTAACTTTTCACTGCTTGTGAAACATCATTCAAACTAAATAACACCTAAAGAATAAAAAATGGCTATACATACAATAATTGAATGAAAGTATCTTGTTTAGTGACAAACACAAGCAGTCATTGCTTGAGAAACCATGACATGATGCAATGCTTGCGCAAGCGTTTGCCTCTACCCTGCCAATTGGCAAAACACGGAATAATATGACATGATATCCATACTAGTTTTTGTTAAGAATGAATCAAACATGAAATTTTACTTTTATTGTAGAAATGTCATTCTCATTAAAAAGGTACCATTTGTATTATATTTAATTAATGTATGCGTGTATGGCTTAAGCATGTTTGAGTCAAAGCGAGAAACAAAATTACAGTGGCCTGCTAAAATTTAAGGGAGACTCTAGACTATATAGTGCACTACCCCAGGAATTATTATTAACCCCATAATTAGCATCACTTTCATACTCGTCATTTATTTGACTTGTTAATAAGCTTCGGTAGTGTTTTCAGAATGCAAAAGAAAAAAGAAAATGAAAATGATCGACATCACTTTTACTTATTTATAATTTGTTTGTGTAAATTGATTCAACAATTGCATGCTGATCAATACAACTTTTCTTTAAAAAATGACTGGAAAAAACAAAACAAAAACAATTCAATTGCCAAGCTGCAATTTTATTTTTTTTAATTTTTTTTTTTTAAAAAAACTACATCTATAGGACATATTCCATATCTCTCTCTCTCTCTCTCTCTCTCTCTCTCTCACACACACACACACACACACATATATATATTTTAATTTTTTTGCAAGCATGTATTTCTATTTTCTATGCTTCAAAATTTTCATTTTCAGGATATTCGGGATTCATTTTCTACCTGCATTATTGTAATTCCTTTCACGAAATCTAAAAATACGAGTCTCATAAATCATGTAGTATCTTAAAATTGGACTCATTCTTTTCATGACATAATGGAAAAATCAATAAGCTTGTTACTGTCTTCTTTGCTCATCATAGCATATATACGCCAAGTGACATATGTTTGACAAGTTGACAAACATTTTTTTTCTCTCGAAAACACTCGTTAGCTGATACTATACTATATATAAATATAGTATTATTGCCATAGAAGTCAGAAAGTTAATTTCAAATAAAAAAGAAATTAGGCTTACTAGTTTAATGGTGTAACAAGTTCATTTTGTTGTATCAATACAATATATGTTAATATATATTCAATAATACTAAATGGAGCAAAATTGGGAAGACTGGAAGAGAAAGTTATGGAAATAAGGAGGAGAAGGAGACTACAATATAGGTTATATTGTACTCACCCATGAATTAACATGCACATAATTAACATCATAATTGATCTGGATAAAATATAGGCCCAATTAGGGCTCATCAACACATGAAAGACCAAGCCCAGTAAAGGTCCTGAACAAAGCATAAAGCTTTGACGCGATGTCTTCATCGCGGCATACAGTTCTCACATCATATACGAAGTCTTCTATGGGAAGTAAACTTAAGGCCCAAGGCAATTCCACCGCGTCTTAACTCCAATAAACAGTGGACAGCACCAGCTTACCGCCACTCTACTACTAGGCACTAAGGAAGATAAGGCTACCCAGGTCTCCAGACTGACCTGCAGCCCAAGGCTAGCCACTCAAAGGCCAAGCCGCCTTCACAAAGGTGGCATCACAACTACTATTTAAACACTCAATATATCACCAAGGTACGATCATCCTTTCACCACATAATAACCTGCCTCTGATACCGACTTAAGCATCGGAGTGTCTTCGCAGGTACCTCCCATTTGGTGTATCGTGAAGGACAAAGGACTCAAACCTTACTTTAAACATCAATATTTGACCCAGGCCAGAAACCTCTGAAGGAGTCTCAACCGTGTGTGATTGGGCTTAATACGTTTTGGAGAGTTATTTGTTGTCATCAATATTCATACTAATCTTTTATTTGACTTGTTAAGCTTTACATCAGTGTTTTCAGAATGTCATTTTCATTAAATTATATCACTTATACTTATTTACTTATTTGTTTGTCTAAATTGATTGCGTGCCATTTATTCTTTACTTGTATTTCTAGAATATTCAGGATTCATATTCAACATGTATTATTATAATATCTTTTGCGATGCTTAACAATACGTGTCACTCATAGTTCATGTATTTAGTCTCTTTAAATTGGACACAATTTTTTTGGACATAATTAACATAGTTAGTAAGCTTCTAAACAATATATATTGGCAAACGGCATGCTTTTGACTCGTTGGATGACACTATATATATATATATATATATATATAAGCTTTTTCACAATTTTTTTCAAATTACACTATATACTCCTGGAAAATAAATAATCAGTACCACCTATGGGAGGGGTTTAAAATCTTAATCCTGGACCCGCTCAGAATCGGATTAGTTGCTTCGCAATGAACCAATCAGAATATTTCCAAAAAAGAAAAAAGAAAATACATAATGTAACCTAGTGTACTTCTAAGGGCCTGTCTGGAGCACCTGATAAGAAAGATAGGATATGATAACTTATCCTATTCTATTTTTACCTCTTGTTTGGTAGGTCAATAGGATATGATTAGCTTATTCTATTATCTCATTTTATCCTATCCAATACATGATTTCTTATCCTATGGGGGGGAGCTGGGTTAAGATTCAACAGGATAGGAAATCAATATTAGATACCCAATATATCCCCACGCTACTCAATATATTTGTATTTATTGCATTATTTTTTTCCTTTCTCCTTTCTCTGTCTACATAATCTTATCATATTGCTAATCAGGTGCTCATCAAACACAGGAAATGATTAGGGCTTATCAGCTTCATATCATATTCTACCCTTATCAGGCTCATATCATATCTTACCCTTATCCTATTGTCCACCAAACGAGCCCTGAAAGCACATATATATGTAGTTTGTAGTAGTTTGTAAGAGTTTGTAAATAAAAAGTTTGTAAATATAACTCTCGTTATATATAAATATAGGGGTTTGCATTCATCATTTAACATGACACAAAAAAGTTTACTACACACACAACATTTTGTGGGGCACACACTTTTTGAAAAAAAAAAAAATAATAAGGCACGCAAAACAAATCTCTATAACTATAACATCCCGGGCGCTAACGATTGCGAGGAGCGATCGTCGGTGCGAAAGGGCATGGACAAGGAGCGGGTCCTGGTAGGCTTCCAGCGACGGGTGTACATGAATGAATGGAATCAACACCCGAAAGAGAGGGATTCCAGAGACTGTGCTGGTATGGGACGGTACAGTTGGGAATAGCTTATAAGAATTAATTGGTACTACCTATACTAACAAGATGCATATACTTTTCGGTAGCCCGGAACGGAAGAACTCCATAGTTAAGCGTGCCTGACTTGGGGCAATTCTGGGATGGGTGACCTCTTGGGAAGTTTTCCCAGGAAGTGTGCGAGTGAGGAAAAAACACACTGAAAAGTCTCGTGTTAGTATGTGGGGATAGTCGTTGATCCTTGCAAGTTGCCAGGCGTTACAAGTGGTATCAGAGCAGGGCCTCTCCTCCAGTACGGTGTGGTTCGAGGACGAACCAGGCAGAAGCTGGTGGACATGTAATATCCCGAGCGCTGACGAGGGCAGGGAGTGATCGTCGGTGCGAAAGGGCATGGACAAGGAGCAGCTCCTGGCAAGCTTCCAGCGACGGGGGTACATGAATGAATGGAATCAACATCCGAAAGAGAGGGATTCCAAAGAATGTACTGGTATGTGACGGTACAGTTGGGAATAGCTTATAAGAATTAATTGGTACTACCTATACTAACAAGATGCATCTATTTTTTGGTAGCCCGGAACGGAAGAACTCCATAGTTATGCGTGCTTGACTTGGGGCAATTCTGGGATGGGTGACCTCTTGGGAAGTTTTCCCAGGAAGTGTGCGAGTGAGGAAAAAGCACACTGAAAAGTCTCATGTTAGTATGTGGGGATAGTCGTTGATCCTTGCAAGTTGTCAGGCGTTACAATAACATTACACAATTACTTTTCCTACAACATAACTCTTATAAAACCCATATATATATATATATATATATATATATATATATATATATATATATATATATATATATGGGTTTTATAAGAGTTATGTTGTAGGAAAAGTGATTGTGTAATGTTATAGAGATTCGTTTTGCGTGCCAGAGTTTTTTTTTTTTTTTTGCAGGCCCCACAAAATGTTGTGTGTGTAGGAAATTTTTTGTGGTCATGTTAAATGATATATATATATATATATAGGGTCTTTATTTTTTCATGTTACATGATGTCATGCAACACTAAATGAGATAAAAAAATAATAATAATAATCTATGATAAGACACTTAGTTCAATGTTTTTGTTTTGTCTTATCTTAACATAACCAAATTATTTTTCCTACAATATATATATATATATATATATATATATATATGTCAGGATCATTTTACACCAGTTTAAATTACATACTCGATTTTAACCATTGATCCCACTTATATCTAAGGGCTCTAATTTTTTAGTAAGGTGAGCCATTGGATACAAGTGGATCAATGCTTTTAGTGTAAGACTTCTAACTCTTACACTAGTGTAAGAATATCCTGCCTCATATATATATATATATATATATATATATATATATATATATATATATATATATACTATTTCTACAGCCACTTTAGATAAAGTTATCTACAGTTATATTTATAACTATGCACTACCGGTAGTATATAGTTATAACATCCAAGTTGCTTTTTTTTTCTCTTTTTCGTCAGTAGACAAATTCTGAAAAGTGACTGAGAGGAGAGAGGAAAAAAAACTTTAATGTTATAACTATGTACTGTAGGTAATACATAGTTATAAAGGGTAGTTATAGATAACCTTATCTAAAGTAGCTGTATAAATGTTTACCCCTATTATATATGGTAAAATCATTTCTTTGGCTGCTGGATGTCTAGGAATAGATTTTACAGCGTTAATTGGTTATGATTCATCATATTTAATGCTTACACCCACCTTTTGTATGATTACGATTGCTCAAATTTATTTGTTGGACGTGAAGCTATTGAAAAGGTAAAGCTATATATATATATATATATATATATATATATATATATATATATATATATAGGCAAAAGTATTTCTACAACAACTTTAGATAAAGTTATTTACAGCTTACCATTTTTAAAAGATCAATGACTCTGGTTTGCATAGTTAAAAATGATAGCTTTTCTTATCTAAAGTTGCTGTAGAAGGTATTTACCCCATATATATATATATATATATATATATATATATATATGTCAAACTTAAAGTTTGACACCTCATTGAGAGCTGTTAGATCAAAAAAGATCAACGACACACATTTGCAAGCATGTGACACCATTGATCTTTTTTGATCTAACGGCTATAGACAGAGATATATATTAGAAATTTGACATCGGTGAAATGTAGACAATCACACACACGCACACACACATATAGGTGTCAAACTTCATCTGAGAACCATTAAGAATCACTTGTGTCACTCTTACAAATCAAATCTTGATCTTTTTTGATCCAGCGACTGGGATGAATTATGTCTAGATAGACACACATATATATATATATATATATATATATATATATATATATATATATTTTAAAGAAATGTACACAATCCGATAAGCCTACTAAAATAAGAAATGAAGAATCACTTGTGGGCACTCTTGACTCTCCAAATCTTGCTAGTTCTAAATCTAAGCGTGGGATGAATTATAATCTAGATAGACACACAAACATTTAAAAAAATAAAAATAAAAAAACCCTTCAATGTCTTTCTGGGGCGTGATAGTGGTTAGAAAGCATATATATGATTTACTACGTTTATGTTAAATGAAAAAACAACACAAAACACAGTTTTCATAAAATTCTTGCTGGTTTTTTTTATTTTTGGTAATAAAATTCTTGCACTTTTATTTTTGGGTATTTTCATGTGATTTGTCTTCTCTCTTCGAAACTTTACAACCAATAATTGAGACTTGTGGGTGCGTCGAGTAATGAAATTGAAAAACGGAATCAGAGTCATCGACATAAACGATAGCATGAGAAACCACGATATGATGCAATGTCTTTGGCACGGGTTGCCCCCTGCCAATAATACGATATCCATGACTTTGTAATTTTTGTAAAGAATGAGTCAAGCATGAAGTTTTTTATTTATTGGAGAAATGACATTTTCCTAAAAAAGGAAAAGAAAAAAATGTTTGTCATTTTGAAAGACTATCATTTTAGTAAAAAAAATATATTTTTATTTAATATTTAAATTAAAAAAACTTTTCCTTTTCCCTATGATTTAAATTTCTCTCATTATAAAATACTGTAATTTCACTTAAAATAACATAATTTTATGTCTTTTAAAAGAATAAATACTCTAAACAAATTACAAAGGGAAAAATACTAATCCCAAAAAAAGAAACCATTTGTCAATGCGCTTCAAGTTATTGCATCTAATTAATTTCTAAGTATATGTATGTTTGCAGCGACGTTTGAGTCATAACGAAAACGAAATCACAACGTCGGCCTGCTAAAATTTTGTGGGAGACTATAATATAGGTTATATTGTAATCACCCATGAATTAACATGCACATAATTTACATCATATTCATACTAATCCTTTATTTGACTTGTTATGCTTTACATCAGTGTTTTTAGAATATCATTTTCATTAAATTATATATCACTTATACTTATTTACTTATTTATATGTCTAAATTGATTGCGTGCCATGTATTCTTATCTTATTTTTATTTTTTATAACAAGCTTGTATTTCTAGAATATTCAGGATTCATATTCAACCTGTATTATTATAATATCTTTTGCGATGCTTAACAATACGTGACACTCATAGTTCATGTATTTAGTCTCTTTAAATTGGACACAATTTTTTTTGGACATAATCAACAAAGTTAGTAAGCTTCTAAACAATATATATTGGCAAACGGCATGCTTTTGACTCGTTAGATGACACTATATATAGTATTATCTTAGGGTTAGAACGTCAATTACAAATTATAAAAGAAAATATTCATTTTCAAGTGTACGAAATTGCTTAGAATAATTCCAAGAATCAAACCATAATTTAATTATAACCAAAAAGTACAAATAGAAAAAGCAAATGCATCATTAGTGACAAATTAATACGATCATTATTTAATCATGTACCAATGGATAAAAAATGTGATGAGATGATTCCACTCAAAAATCTTTAGGTAAGGATTTGAATCTGTACACTTCGATAGTACAGAACTTTGTTCAAAACTTATGTTAGGCCTTCCTGCATAGGCATTCTATGTTAATTATAACATAATATATAATATTAAAAATTAAAATATAAAAGAAATTAAGAATCTCTTCAATCGAATTTTGCGAATTCCAAATCCAAGTTCATGAAGGATGAATTAGGCGGCCACACCTGTAACGCCTGGCAACTTGCAAGGATTAACGACTGTCACCACACACTAACACGAGACTTTTCAGCGTGCTTTGTCCTCACTCGCACACTTCCCGGGAAAACTTCCCAAGGTTCACCCATCCTTTTATAAATGACATACGCTTAACTGTGGAGTTCTTTTTAAAGGGCTACCGAAAAAGTAAGATGATCTTGTTAGATAAAAGTGAGTGATTAATTTTATAATTCCCAAATTTTAAATCCCAAAATAGCACAGTTTTAATTAAAATCCCTTCTTTCCCATATCAGCACAATCTCTCATTCCCAACTTCATTCATGTACCCCATCGCTGGAAGCCTGCCAGGAGCCGCACCTTGTCCGTGCCCTTGCGCACCGGCGATCACTCCCCACCCTCGTCAGCGCCCGGGATGTTACAACACCCACACGATTACGAACAAACATGTACCAAAAACTTTGATGTTATAAAGCAAGTCATAATAAAGGGTTTTATGTTTATTATGTTGTAGGAAAAGTGATTGTGTAATGTTACAGAGATTCATTTTGCGTGCCATATTTTTTTTTCTTTTTATTTTAAAATATGTGGGCCCCACAAAATGTTGTGTGTGTAGGAAAGTTTGTTGTGTTATGTTAAAGGAGGAAATGAAAATCCTATAATAAATTAAGGGTTCGATATTTGTCCTTTTATAAATGACATAAAATTGTGTCTTTATCTCCCCAATACCACCTTTGAGAGGGATTTAGAGCCTTAATTTTGGACCCCCGTCCCGAATCGGATTAGTTGCAAAACAATGAACCGATTGAAATATTTTCAAAAAATAAAAATTGTGTCTTTCTAAATGAGAGAAAGAAATATGATATAAAAACGGAGAAAGTGAGTGATTTTTTTTATTTAAATTTTAAATAAAAAATACTAGTTTTAATTAAAATCAACATTCTTTTACTGGACAAACATTTTTCATGTCCTTAAATCATAGGTTCTTTCTTCATACAATATGTAGTTAATAATATACAAATTTTGAAGTCTAAACTATGAAAGACAAAAAAAATATAATAATGGACATTTCACCATGAACATTGAAAATACCGTTAATGGATCAGATTAATAAGAAGCACAATGTGATGATTCGAATATTGAAAAGCATAACCCCAGTTAGTAATAAACGCCTCGAGTATATGATAACTGAGATTGGTGACAAAGTTATTTTGTTGTGTTTGAAATGCACACAACATTCTGATTTAACAACGTTAGATATTAAGATTGTCAGCATCAGACGGATTCTTCCATGGGAATATCTCATGATCCAATGTTGACATGTGTTGGACATAACAGTGAAAACTCTTGTAGTAATCGAGACAAGGTGGATAATAGTATCTACTTGTCGTTACTTTTCAGAGTTTGGTCTTTTTTGAAGCTTGGACCCTTCTTTTTATATATTAATGCAATGAGCTCAGCTATTTGCAACAGAAACACACTCTTTCCTCACACGCCATTTGGCATCCACTGGGAACAACAAAATATGTTCCATCAACACTGAGGTAACTATTATAACTTATAATTACTTCTCTTCTTTTTGCTCTTTATCCTTTCTTGCTTATTATAGCCATTTATGGTTTCAAGCATAGCCATGCCTCTGATCATATCAACATCAACATTTTCCATGCATCTTTCAAGTTTACGAGTTTATGCTGATCATGTCATTGCATGCAAGTGTTGCATGCAATGTTCTTGTTAAATTACAGACAAGTCCTCATCAAGACTGATATATAATACAACTCCACGCTTCTCATCTCTTAAGGTATCTGTTACTTATAGCTTCTCTCCTCTCAAAACATTTCTACAATTTCTTGACATCAAATGAGTGAAAAAAATGGTAAAAAATTGTCTTCTCTAAATTCAGCAACTTCCCATAAGGAAAAGAAAACACCTTGCTTAGAAAAAATAGCTTTTTTTCTTATTTCAACTCTTGCCATTTCGTTGTGTTTCTTAGCTGTTTTTGTTATTTTGTATCAAAGAATTATGTTAGTTAGAGGCCATATGCTCCGGAGATGATTAATATGGATTTTTATGTTATTCATAATCTATCACACCACAACTCTCAATTACTTAATCATGGGGTAATTGGAATAAATCAGAGCTTCATATTAAATCTTCTTAAGGTTTCTCAAAAGTCAGTTTCTGATTGTCTAGTTATTGTGTGCTAATTCCTAACCACACTTTTGAATCTACAAAGTCCTGCCTTTGAGCATTGGACCTTGCTTCTGAATTATGTTGAATGCAGTCTTTGTTTTGAGTTAGTCAACTGATCTCAACAACTTCTACAGATTCCAAATTTTTCAATTCAGAGATGGATCTGGAAAGATCAATGGAGGACCAATTCTCCAAGCTACATCCTTCCTTGCCAGTAAACACCAGAATTGGAATAGTGGGAGCTGGTCCAAGTGGCATATCAGCTGCTTATGCACTGGCCAGGCTTGGTTATAATAATATAACTGTCTTGGAGAAACATCATTCAGTTGGTGGCATGTGTGAATCAGTAGAAATTGAAGGTATATAACTATATCTTAATAGCACACTCTCTACCTGATTCAGTTGACTATGAAATATAACTATATATGATTATGCAGGAAAAGTTTATGATCTTGGTGGTCAAGTTCTGGCTGCAAGCAGTGCTCCAGTCATCTTTCAATTGGCAAAAGAGACAAGCTCTCCACTAGAAGAAATGGATTCCCACAAACTTGCTGTTATTAACAGCTCTGGACAATATCAAGATATTAAAGTTGCTGATGATTATGTATCTGTTATGTCACTTACGTTGGGAATCCAAGTTAGTATGCTTTTTGTTTTTCATACACACATAAAAAGAATGTTGCATAGTGACTTTTGAGATACATAAAACCATTAATGTAACCTCACCTAACGGCTTAAGCTTTTGGGTTGAATTGGTTCTTTATATGGTATCATAGCCTTGATGTACCGGGTTCGATCCTCACCGCTCCCCACTTTCTTTCTAGTGGAATTTCTTTCCCACTTTCTTTCTAGTGGAATTTCTACCCAACAACGAGTTTTTGGGTTGAATTGGTTTTTTATAGTTCCTGTGACTTGAAAGTTGAATGCTGATAACTCCCCTTGTGGTACTTACAGGAAAAGGTGAAGAATTCTGGTCGTTTTGGGGTCCATGCTGTTAGTGAAGTTGCTTCAGACTTGACTTTAGATTATCTGGAGCGTCATGGACTCAAATCTGTTCCTAAATCTGTGGCTTATGGTTACACTGCTTCAGGATATGGATTCATTCAAGACATGCCTTATGCCTACATTCATGAGTTTACCAGAACGTCCATGGCAGGGAAAATTAGAAGATTTAAAGGTGGATATACAAGTCTTTGGCAGAGGATTGTTGAATCACTTCCTGTAAAACTTCACTATAACACTGAAGTGTTGGCAATCAAGCGCAACTCTGACGGTGTCACTGTTAATGTCAAGAGCTCAAATGAAATTGAAAATATGGAATTTGATAAGATCATAATATCTGGTAACTTTCCATTAAAATATGGAAGAACTTACAGATCGGTGCCTTCAACTTGCATAGGTATGCAAACTTCTCACTGCTTCATATTTACATGTTTTTCTTTTCATATGGAAGGGCATATTTATGTGTTTTTCTCTCCGCAAAAGCGGGGGTTTCTTTTTGATTGCTTTATTGCTTTAGCCAGATAAATGATGAGGTAAGTCTTGTGGCAGGGTGTGAAACAGAAGTAATGGATGCAAGTGACCTTGAAAAGTATTTGTTCAGCAAAGTAGAGACAAATGATTATTACACCACTGTTTTAAAGATCAAAGGGTTGGAACATATGCCTGTTGGATTTTATTATTTTAATGAATATATGGAAGATCCAAGCACAATTGGAAATCCAGTTGCAATGCAGAAGTTTTATGCTGAAAGTAACATATTCTTGTTCTGGTCCTATGGCAACTCCGTTGATGTTAAGGGACCAATTGTTACTAAGCTTGCAATCAGCAATGTAGAATCCATGGGGGGAGAAGTTGAGAATGTCATTCTTCAACGTCGCTTTAAGTATTTTCCTCATGTTAGCAGCCAAGGTATTTATTTCAGCAGTTTTTACATTCCATTTTCCCCTTTTCAAGTAAGAATTCTAAATCTTGGAAAATTTTGAATGCAGATATGAAAAGCGGATTCTATGAAAAGTTGGAATCAGAGCTTCAAGGTTCAAGGAATACTTATTATGTTGGTGGGCTTATGGCATTTGAGCTTACAGAGAGGAATTCATCTTATGCCATGGCTCTAATGTGCAAGAACTTTGCAAATAGCAGTGATTTGCCAGTGTTTCCTTACACTAAGGTAATTTGGCATTTATGTATGGGCTCCTCGTTTCTGCTGTTGTTGCTGATGAGAAAAGTTGCAGCAAACTATTAACACTAGGATACGGGGCCGTATCCTGGCCTAAAAAAAAAAAACACATCAGGATACGGACGCGTATCCTGATGAAAATAAGTGTTGCTGCACATTTTCCCATCTGCAGCGACATGAGAACTATTAAAGCCTTTACGTATTATATATAACGAGTCATTGGTTTGAATAATCTGGCTTTTCATGTACTTTGGGCACTCATGCTTTCCAAATGAACCCGAACTTACTAGAAACATTTCTTATGCAGAGTTTGTTTCCCTTGCAAACTGAGTTCCAGAAAAAGGAGCCTAAAGAATTAGGTGAATTTCCAGGAGTGCAATTTCCCAATTTGCCTTCTTTGAATGGCTATTTGAAGTACTGGGGAACTCATTCAGTAACTCAAAATAAAACTCTTTATTCTTGGATAAATGAAGAAGGGACAGTGGTAGGAAAGAGGACATATGAAGAACAACATGTAAATGCTTCTTGCATTGCACGTAAGCTCTTAACAAGCCAAAAGCCAATTATCAAGCCTGGTGACAAGGTTCTCCTAGTCTATGTTCCAGGTCTGGATTTCATTGATGCCTTCTTTGGATGCATAAGAGCTAAAGTTCTACCGGTCCCGGTTCTTCCCCCAGATCCCATGCAAAAAGGTGGACAATCACTCATGAAAATTGAGAATATTGCAAAGTCATGTGGCATAGTGGCAATTTTATCAACAGTAGCTTATCACTCAGCAGTCCGTGCAGGTTTAGTGAAAAACTTTATCACATTAACAGGAAAGCAAGGGAAATCCTCAGCTAGATGGCCGAATCTTCCATGGCTGCACACCGATACTTGGGTCAATAACTCAAGAAGTTTGGCTATGGAAGATGTAGATGATCACTGTGAAGCTAAGCCTGATGATATATGTTTCTTGCAGTTTACCTCAGGCTCAACTGGTGATGCTAAAGGAGTCATGATTAGCCATGGAGGGCTCATTCACAATGTGAAGTTGATGAGGAGTAGATACAAGAGCACCTCAAGGACAAAGCTAGTGAGCTGGCTCCCTCAGTATCATGACATGGGGCTGATTGGAGGACTTTTTACAGCTCTAGTTAGTGGTGGATGTGCATTTTTGTTTTCACCAATGACTTTTATCAAGAAACCACTCTTATGGCTTGAAACCATGAGCAAGTATCAAGCAACTCACAGTGCTGGCCCTAACTTTGCTTTTGAATTAGTGATCCGGAGGTTAGAATCTGACAAGGATAAGCTTCAGAAACTTGACCTTTCTTCCATGGTTTTTCTTATGGTTGCTGCTGAACCAGTGAGACAAAAGACACTGAAAAGATTTCTTGAGCTAACCAGTCCTCTTGGCTTATCTCAAAAGGTGATGGCTCCTGGATTTGGCTTAGCAGAAAATTGTGTGTTTGTGAGTTGTGCATTTGGAGAAGGTAATCCTATTCTTGTTGACTGGCAGGGAAGAGTTTGTTGTGGTTATATTCACCATGGGGATGCAGATGTTGACATTAGAATAGTTGATCCTGAGAGTGGTGAAGAGCTTAAGGAAGATGGAAAGGAAGGAGAAATCTGGATTAGTAGTCCAAGTGCAGGAATTGGATACTGGGGAAAGGAAGATTTGAGTCAGAAAACTTTTAGGAATGAGCTTCAGGACAATCCTGGACGTATCTACACAAGAACTGGAGACTTGGGAAGAATCATAGATGGGAAGCTATTCATCACTGGAAGAATTAAGGATCTTATCATTGTTGCTGGAAGAAATATTTACTCAGCAGATGTTGAAAAGACAGTGGAGAGTTCATCAGAATTTCTTCGTCCTGGTTGCTGTGCTGTCATTGGTGTCCCTGAAGAAGTTTTATCAACAAAAGGGATTTCCTTGCCTGATGGCTCTGACCAGGTTGGTTTGGTTGTGATTGCAGAAGTGAGGGATGGTAAACCAGTTGGAAAAGATGTGATTGAACGTATTCAGACTCGTGTGGCAGAAGAACATGGAGTCACTATTGCTTCTGTCAAGTTAATCAAGCCTAGAACCATCAGCAAAACAACATCAGGGAAAATCAAGAGATTTGAATGTCTCAAACAGTTTGCAGATGAAACACTGAACTTGGTGCCACAACTTATTTTGACAAAGAAAACACTGGTAAGGTCATTCACTACAGGTACATGCAGAGAAGGAAGAACACCAAGGCCCCAGCTAAGGAGCCTTACACCTCTAACTAGTAGTCCAAGAATCAGCAACAAGGAAATTGTAGAATTCTTGAAAAAGCTTATTTCTGAGCAAGCTGGAATCCCAATCAACAACATCTCAGTCACAGACAACATGTCAAGCTATGGAATTGATTCCATTAGTGTGGTTAAAGCAACTCAAAAGCTCTCGGATTTCCTTGGTGTGCCAGTTGCGGCTATAGATGTTTTCACTGCTTCCTGCATTCAAGAATTGGCTAACTTCTCAGAGAATCTTCTGTTGAAGTATCAACCTCAGCCAAGGAGCACTGCACCTCTACCTAGTAGTCCAAGAATCAGCAACAAGGAGATTGTAGATTTCTTGAAAAAGCTTATTTCTGAGCAAGCTGGAATCTCAATCAACAACATCTCAGTCACAGACAACATGTCAACCTATGGAATTGATTCAATTGGTGTGGTTAAAGCAACTCAAAAACTCTCGGATTTCCTGGGAGTGCCAGTAGCAGCTATAGATGTTTTCACTGCTTCATGCATTCAAGAATTGGCTAACTTCTCAGAGAATCTTCTGTTGAAGCATCAACCTCAACTTATGAGCCATCCATACCATGCTCCAGAAGCTGAAATGGATTCTACAGAATTGGTTTTGGATGTGTCCAAGTCTCGCCAATGGGGTATCCGTTTACTTCAACTCCTAGCTCTTATTTATATTTCTACCATGCTGGTCTCTCCTGCTTATCTTTCCATCATTGCTTTTCAAAGTTTCATCCCAAATGCCAGTGAATCAGTTTATGGAATTCCATGGTCAAACTATTTGATTTCCCTGACTTTGGCACCCCTTTCTTGGATCCTATGCATTGTTTCTACTTGCATTTGCATTTCAGTTTTTGGGAATTCTTTCTTGAGACCAAACTATGCCCTTAGCCCCGAAATCCCCATCTATTCAATGGATTTTGTGAAGTGGTGGGCACTTTATAAAACTCAGGAAATTTCTTCCAAAGTTCTTGCAACACACCTCAGAGGAACAATGTTTCTGAAATGCTGGTTTGAGATGCTTGGTGCAAGAATTGGATCCTCAGTTTTGCTTGACACAGTTGACATCACAGACCCGGCTCTAGTTTCAATTGGAGATGAAGCTGTCATTGCCGAAGGGGTTTTGGTTCAAAGCCATGAGGTAAAGAATGGACTTGTAAGTTTCTTTCCTATTAGGATCGGCAAAAATTCTTCAATTGGACCTTATGCTGTCATTCAAAAAGGAAGTGTTATTAAAGAAGGTGCTGAGGTACAACCCCTGCAGAAGGTTGAAGGAGGCCAACAGGTGCTCAAACCTGCTAAGCTTAATAATGTTAAAGAGGTAAGTTATACCTACCAAGATATTTTATATTCTAATGAATGCAAATTTTTCAAATAACTCATTTATTCTTTTGGTTAATGTAATTTCTTTAACTTTTAGGTTACATTGTAGTGCTAGTACTTAGGAGAGCATTGCTATTCTTTTTTGAATACATTGGGAATCAAACGCAGCATCTATTATCCACTACCCACCCACCCTCACCATTAAGGTAGCCCTTGTGGCTAGCATTGCTATTCTTTATTGCAAAAAGCTCATTTTTCTGGAAATTTCTAATCGAACACAGCATCTATTTTTCCATACATCCACCCTCACCACTAGGAATACAAATTAAACACCTTTTTTCTCTCTCCTCTGATTGTATGACATGGAAAAGAAAAAAATATATATTAAAAACAAATGTTTAATTTTCAATGGCAGTAGTACCTACTATTAGCATTGCTATTCTTTATTGCAAAAAGCTCATTATTCCATATAATACATGATATTAAATGCCACATGGCAATTGAAGCTTGGACTTGTAACTAATGTCTATTCATTTTTATATTTCAGAATGCAGGGCTGCTAGTTACTACTAGCAAAACACAGTCTGATACTATGTACCACTTTCTGGGGATCTATCTTATTGGTTTTCTCAGTTCCCTTGCTGCAGCTATTGCTTATTTCTTGTATATAAGGCTATTCCAAAAACCTGCATCACTCCAACACTTTTCATTTGTTTGCATATGTGGGGCCTTCCACTGGATCCCATTTACCATTATTGCATATGCTACCATGTTTTCTGATGTCCCATCAAACCCCATTGTCTTTACCATTTCATTTACCTGCGCATACTTGCTTCATGGTCTTATACTCACCTCTCTCACATCTGCTTTGACTCGTTTTCTCAAACTGAGTCAAAAGCAAACACACTTTAAAACCTGGCTTCGAAATCAATTAACCATTTCTTGCCACCTTAGATTTGCAAAGCTGCTGTCAGGAACAGAAGCCTTCTGCATATACCTACGCCTTTTGGGTGCAAAAATTGGAAAGCATTGTTCCATTAGAGCCATAAACCCAGTTTCAAACCCAGAGTTAATGTCAATTGGTGATGGTGTCCATCTTGGTGATTTTAGCCGCATAATCACTGGCTTCCATTATTCCAATGGTTATACTTGTGGGAAAATAGAAGTCCAAGATAATTCAGTTGTTGGGAGTCAAAGCCTAATTCTCCCTGGTTCTCTATTGGAAAATAATGTTATTCTTGGTGCACTTTCAGTTGCTCCAATGAATTCTATACTCCATGAGGGTAGCGTGTACATTGGATCTCAAACCCGAGTTGCTAGCAGGAACTCTTCAAATACTTTAGATCAAAGGATAGAGGAGATGGACATGGAATACAAGAAAGTAGTTGCAAATTTGGCTGCAAATTTAGCTGCCACAACTATGAATGCTAGAGCAAGATACTTTCATCGCATTGGTGTCAGCGGAAAGGGAGAGTTGAAAATATATGACAAACTTGATGGTGTTCCACTGCACAAGATTTTCCAACCTGGAAAAAGCTACCCTATCATGATAAGGCATAGTAATAGTTTGAGTGCTGATGATGATGCAAGGATTGATGCACGTGGTGCAGCTTTAAGGATACTCCCTTCTGATGAACCTGTTTCTGATTCTGTTTCTGATTCTGTTCCTCTCATTGACTTGACACTAAAAACTGGCAAGGCATTTTATGCTAGAACTTTGGCTGATTTTGCAAGCTGGCTTGTGTGTGGACTTCCTGCAAGGGAAGAACTTGTGAAGGGTACCCCACATGTTCGTGAAGCTGTGTGGACTTCCCTTAGAAATGCTGACTCATATGCTGCATTGCATTACTACTCAAACATTTGTAGACTCATGCGCTTCAAAGATGGAAAGGAAATGTATGTGAAATTCAAGTTAAGGCCTCATGACTCAAGTATTAGTGAGGAAACAGGTAAGGTTCAACCAACTGGGATTCTTCCACCAGAGACAGGTGCTATTCCTAGGAATGAAAATGATTCACGCCCTTTGCTTTTCCTTGCTGATGATTTTCAAAAGCGTGTGAGTTCCCCAGGTGGAGTTTCTTACATTTTCCAAGTGCAACTAAGACCTGTGCCGCATGATGAAGCCACACGTGATGTTGCTCTTGATTGCACTAAACCATGGGATGAAAATGAGTTCCCTTATATTGATGTTGGTGAGATCAATATCAATGAAAATCTTTCAAGGGAAGAATCAGATAAGCTTGAATTCAATCCTTATCTCCGAAGCCATGAGTTGGATGTCATCCCTGCTTCTTCCAACACACAAAGTGCTTCAATTGATCATGGCCGTTCATTGATCTATGAGATTTGCCAGCACGTGCGGAATAGACAACCACTCCCGGAATCTTGGAGGAACCTTGTAGAACAATCTAGTTTGAAGGTTGACCTGTCTTGTTGTCCAGTGGCAGCAGCATCATTACCTAAAAAAGAGAAAGAGCCTCAAAAAGTGACTTTGATCAGAACTTGGTATCAGACATTCTCAGCACTCTTCACTCAGCCATTGCTACAAACATTTTTACCTTATATGGTGGTTGGTTTAGTTGTTTTTTCACCTTTGAAATGGGTTGTTTACTTAAACAATGTTAAGAAAATCCCACTTTATTGGTTGCTTCCAATGTTTTGGGTTATCTCAGGTGCTATGGCTGCATTGGCATGTGTTATAGCCAAATGGGTTCTAGTGGGAAAGAAAAAAGCTGGTGAAAAAGTATCATTATGGAGCATAAACATTGTCATGGATAGCACGTGGCAGGCTATTAGAACATTAATTGGAGATTATTTTATGGACATGACAAGTGGGTCATTTTTGTTTGTGATTTGGATGAAGTTGATGGGTTCAGAGATAGAAATGGATCGTGCTGCTTATGTGGATAGCATGGGAGCTTTGTTAAACCCTGAAATGGTGAAGATTGAAAGTGGGGGTTGTGTGGGAAAAGAAGCATTGTTATTTGGACATATATATGAAGGTGAAGATGGAATGGTTAAGTTTGGAGAAATCAATATTGGTGAAGATGGGTTTGTTGGGAGTAGAGCTGTGGTTATGCCTGGTGTGCAAGTTGAGAATGAAGGCAACCTTAGTGCCTTGTCTCTCGCCATGAAAGGAGAAATCATTAGGTCAAGATAAAAAATATCATATGATATGCTTATAAGCTTGTCACACTTGTTTTGTTTTGATAATACTATATAGGTTATAAAATCGTTAAATAAGTTGGACGATGATATTAGTTATATTCAATAATGTACCGTCACCAACAAACATTGGTTGATATGGTTAGAAGTATGTTATCCTTTTAAGTCTAGAGGCAATAATAATAATAATAATGTATGTTGTACTTTTATGGATTAAAATTTTCATAATTATCTTTCAATTAGTTTCAATGAGAAAAAGTACCTGGTGACTGTGTATAACTCAAAAAAAGAGTACATTCTCATAAAAGTTATTAAATATATATCCACTTCTAAGCACTAACCAAATTTGATATTTAAATTTGGGTTTTATTAATCACATGTTAAATGAGATAGTTATCTCATGTCATAGAGATAAATTTGTGGGCTCCACCATCTAAAAAATAAAAGAAAATAAATGAAAAAGATGGCACAATTATGGAATGGTGTGTAGGAGAGAAAATTTATCTCATGTAACATGAGAATAGTTTTTCCTTTAAATTTACTATAAAAAAATTGATATTTAAGGTTGTTTATTTGTGTCTCTCTTCCCTCTAGGAAGGTGAGAAAAAAGTGTGGATTCAGAGAGCTTTGGGCCCTACAAGTGCAAATAGAGATGCTTCTATGAAGCTACTGAATTCCATAACTAGCCACATTCTAAAATTAATTAATTGGTAAAAGCGACCATTAAGAGGAATTAAAACAATTTTTCCTGTCGAAACAAAAATGCATGCGGGTCCGTACATGTAATAAAAACATTGTTATAGAAAAAATGGTTCGTAGAAATAAAACTATAAATAGGACTCATAAATAAGAGAAGATAGGAAATAAAAAGGTGGGACTCACCTCTTTTTTTATTTATAAAATATTTATTTTTCTCGTATAAAATGAGATAAATATAATTCAAATAAAAAATGAAAAAGGCTAGTGTGGAAACCGATGGAGCATGTTACATGATATTCATTTTCCTCTAATTTTATAATGCTATAATATAAAAGCTTATCCTGATTCATGAAGCTATTGATGCACATGCAATTTTGTGTCACTGATTGGACGAATGGAGAGCCCTGCGAGTTGCTTTGGGGTTAATCTATTTTATCTATTCCTTCAAAAAGCATGGGTTAAGCAAAACATTTCTTACATCGAAATGTGTGTTATAAGTTTTTTTAATTTTATTTTTTAATAGGAGGTAGAACCCATCACATCTTGTGGAGAAAAAATTCTCCTATAATATGAGAAAAGAGAGACCCATAAATAAATTGATTTGTGGATAACCTCAATTATGAAGGTCCAACAAATCCACAATAATAGAATAAAGCCTCATTGATTCCCTTGATCACTCAACAATAAGAAAAGTAACGGATAAGTTCTTTGTATTTATTTATTTGTATTTATTTTTTAATCTTTTCATCTCAAAATGACATTATTTTAAAAATAAATTCAGATAACTTACTGTAGTAAGTGTAAAAATATTTTTCTAAAATTTAAAATACAAAACATTATTTTTTTCATAGTAATTACAAAAATTAAAGATAATATAAAAGTAATCCAACAATGTGGGCACAATAAATTAAACTGTTACTCTCCTAACTAGCTTTACGTTCAATGTTAGGTATTTGAATCTAAGATTTGTTATAGAAAAACAAAAAGAATAAAATAAAATATTGTGGGTTTTTCGATAAGATATCAAAGGAGTGTTTATAGTTAAAAATAAGTAAAACTTAATTAAATACAAGTTTTTGGGACGTTATACTTACCACCTATGTAACACCGATACTGACACGGGACACGTGGCACAATACGACACGATACTCTGACACGTTAATTCTAAAAAATATTAAATTTCGACACGTTTTGATATTAAATAGTATTTTTAATTTATGTAGTGTATATTATATTTAATATTCAATAATTTAACAAAAAATGAATATAAATTTATTAAATTCATAAATTTTGCAAAGAAACATAAGATATCTTAAATATTTATATTAAACTCAATAAAATAGTAATCGTAATCCAACGAATCTATTAGTTGGAACTAAAAACTCAACGCATGACGCAACCTTTAAACCTTTTTTGAATTTCTATAACGCGTGTTGGAGTGTCGAGGAATGCCGGAGTGTCCGAGAGTGTTTGGAAGTGTCGGACACGACACGTCAGGGTTTTTGAAGTGTCGGTGCTTCATAGCTTACCACCCTTAAAACCAAGGTCATCACTGTTATATTAGAATTAAATCCAACGATTCATAATTATCTCTTATAATCTTAATTTCTCCCGTCCCCTCTCTTTAAGTTTGAAATCTGTACCCTTCTCTCTCCAAAATTTTGAATTGCTATAAAGCCTGGCTATTTACCTAATTGATTATTTGGGTCATCAAGTGCAGTAACGAAGAAGATTTATTTTGCTATACAGCATCCATTTGGCTATTTACCGAATTGAAATTACGAATCTCACGGTTCATCAGGTGCATATGAATTGATTATTTGTTTTGGAGATTTATTTTGACTGACGATCAAAGTGCAGTAACGATAAAGAGCGGATGGGAGAGGTGATTCCCAAACCTAAAAAGAGATGTGTAGATTCCAAACCTAGAGAGAGACAGAGACGGGATTGGAGAAATTAGGATTATAAGAAATAATTATGAACCGTTGGATTTAATTCTAATTTAATGGTAATGACCTTGGTTGTAAGAGTGCTGGTGATAAATTCAAGACACAAATTTTTTGTAATTAATTTCAATTGAATCAAGATTAAGTAACATCTTCTCAACAATCACCTTTTAGTAAATATTTATAGAAAAAAAATCAATATAATAAAATTTAATTTAAAAAAATTACTATGTATCTTTGCGCTATTACGTCTAACTACATGATTATTAATTGCATACCTTTTACCTTGATTAATTGATGACATTTGGATTTTTTTTTTTTTTTTTGATAACAATGACATTTGGATTTTGTTCCATCTAAATATATTATTTTCTTCTTCTTTTTACTAAAGTTTTACTTCTTCTTTTTTACGAGTGCTAGATTTTTCTTTACTTTCTTACCTATATCTATTGAACTAAATATAATATAGACCACAAAATATTAATATGAGTTTCATTTTTAGGTACAAAATGATTAATTTTGAAATCATTTCACCAATCTGTTTATGGGAAGAATGAAAATTTAAACTACTGTAGATATAAAAATAATTAATGTCCATTTTCTGCAGAATAAATAAAGAAAACGTTTATGATGATTCCCATATCAATGTACCAGAAAAAAATGTACTTTCTTCAGCGAAAGGTGTGTTTTACTTTTACTATCATTTTAGAAAAAGATTTGTATTATTTTAAACGATATAAAGATTTGTGTGAGTGAGAAAAAAGATAAATTATAGGAGAGAGTGAAGAAAAAAGTTTTAAAGATATGGTTATGAGAGGAGTGAAAGGATGTAAGATATGTTATTTAAAATGATACCCTTTTTTTCCATCATTTTATATATAAAAAGGGAAAAATTACTCTTATGCTACATGTGATAATTATTTAAGATGACACCCTTTTTTTCCATCATTTTATATATAAAAAAGCAAAATAATTAAAGAAAAAATATGTGTCATTTTTGTCCTCCAAAATAATACACAGTTTTCCCAATAATTAATTTGATACATAGAATAGAGACCAAAAAGGAGTGAGTTTGACTCATTGAAGGGTAAGGTGCAGAATACATAAAATAGGTACTACGTAGGGAATCTCGTCATTGAATGGAACATTTTGAGCTAAACTCGTCTTCTCTCTCCTCCTCTCTTTCTCTCTCCTCACCAAAATCTGAGGCACAGGTAGCATTGAATTTCGGGCCATTTTGGGTCGAAAAAGCAAAACCCTCTTTGGGTTCTTATGGTTTTTTTCGTGAATTCGCTATCGGCGTCTTCAATCTTCATCATCAGTAATAAAATTTCAGGGTACCCAAAACGAATCTAATTCAAAGGCTCAATTTTTTGTGCTCTCGATTTGCAAATATAGCCTTCGCCTATTCTATCCCTCCAATCCTCATAGATGGGCGAATTCGAAGAAATTGGGCCTGACGTTTGGTATGTCTACCAACTTTTATTATTCCCAGAACTTCAATTTAGTTGCATGTATTTTATGTACTATGTTTCTTGATTTTGTTTTATTGGTCTTTTCAGATTTTTTGTTTTTGTGGGTTTCTCTTGATGAATGTTATATTTTCGGATGATAATAGCTTTGCTTCCTGAATTTCTTTTGGCTTTCATCAATCTTGCCTTAGTTGGATTACGTTTATGGGTTGTTGAGATTCATCCATTCTATAAAAAATTCCTAACAGTTAAGTTTTCAAATTGATATACGATGTTAACTACTGGACAATGATTTTACCGAGGAGTCGATCTTTTGTGAAGCTTGTGTGAGATCTTTCGGGACTTTAATGTTGTTAAAATGGAAAAAACTTGGGAATGTTAGGGAAAAGAAATGAGAATGAAATTTTGACTGTTGATTATGAATTAGTTAATCCTGGTATAAATAATAGAAAAGCTTACATTTTAGCTTGCTTTATGTGTTCCAATGATCATTTCGGATATTGCGGGTTCTATTGTATATCTTTGGAGACCAAGTGAACCTAATCTTTTAAGTTCAAAATCCATGCCATTTTTTTTCCTCAATAAATTTTTTCAGCAACCAAGTTTAGAGAACTTGTTATTTAATTGAATGGAGCATCTTCTGATAAATAGTGACATGTTGAACTACAGTTCGGATATAGAAGGTTATGATATTAGATGTGACAATATAGCGGAGAAAGATGTCAGTGATGAAGACATTGAAGCAGAAGAATTGGAGAGGCGGATGTGGAAGGATCGTATCAAACTCAAAAGGCTCAAGGAAAAACAGAAGCTTGCGGCGCAGCAAGCTGCCGAGAAGCAAAAGTCCAGGCAGTCCACTGATCAAGCTCGCAGGAAGAAAATGTCCAGAGCACAAGATGGGATTCTTAAGTATATGCTGAAGCTTATGGAAGTCTGCAAAGCTCGTGGATTTGTGTATGGAATCATTCCTGAGAAGGGCAAGCCAGTTAGTGGTTCTTCCGATAACATTAGAGCTTGGTGGAAAGAGAAGGTAAAGTTTGATAAGAATGGCCCCGCAGCCATAGCCAAGTATGAAGCAGAGTGTCTTGCTATGAGTGAGGCCGATAATAACCAAAATGGGAACTCTCAGAACATTCTCCAAGACCTGCAAGATGCAACGCTTGGGTCACTCTTATCTTCACTGATGCAACATTGTGATCCTCCTCAGAGGAAGTATCCATTGGAAAAAGGTATTCCCCCACCTTGGTGGCCAACTGGGAATGAAGATTGGTGGGTTCATTTGAATTTACCTCATGGTCAGAGTCCTCCTTATAAGAAGCCACATGATTTGAAGAAGATGTGGAAAGTGGGAGTGCTAACTGCTGTTATAAAGCACATGTCACCTAATATTGCAAAAATAAGGAGGCATGTTCGGCAGTCAAAATGCTTGCAAGACAAGATGACAGCAAAGGAAAGTGCAATTTGGTTGGGGGTATTAGGTCGAGAAGAAGCTCTTATTAGACAGCCTAGTAGCGACAATGGTAATTCTGGAGTAACCGAAATGCCACCTGGTGTTCCTGTTGAGAATAAGCAAGCTGCCGCTAGTAGTGCTAGCAACTATGATGTTGATGGTGCCGATGATGGTGTTGGTTCTGTTTCTTCTAAAGAAGATAGGAGAAATCAGTTTATGGATATCGAATCATCAGATAACCTGCGAAGGAATTCTGTCCAAGATAAAGATCAACCTAAGCAACCAAGGAAAAAAAGACCTCGTTTGGGGTCAAGCACCACTGACAAACTGCCAGCACAATCTGACAATGAAATTTTACATGTTGAACCAGTAAGCATTCTGCCTAATATGAACGAGACAGATGCACAGGTAGTTGGACTCCACATTCATGAAAATGAGCAAGGCATCGATACAAATTCTGCTTTGAGACCTCTGCAAAAAGGACTTGAGATGCCAGCTCAACTACCAGTACCTGAGTTTGATCATTACTCTTATCTACATTCGAACAACATAATTTCCTCTGAAAGCTTGTATATGAGTGGAAGGCCATTGCCCTATCCTGAGTTGCAAAACCCTGACATGCATCACGAAACTACTTATAATCTTTATAATCCGGCAGCAGGATATGGGCCTAGTCAGGATGGGCAGCAGCTACAGTCTGGGAATAGTGGACCAATTAGGCCAGAGAAAGATGCAGTCTCTATGCCGGCAGTACATATGAAAGGGGATGAAATTACTGGAGGAGACTTGCAATTTTTCGGTAAAGACGCATTTCAAAATGAACTTGATAGACCTATAGATCACTCTTTCTTTGGATCACCAATCAGTGGCATGTCATTAGATTTTGGAGGACTCAACAGTCCACAATTCCATTTAGATGATTTCTTGGGTGATGATGAAATGATCCAGTACTTTGGAGCATAGATTATTGGAACCAGTGTCTCAGCAGAGACTGTAAGTGCTATTCTTCTCTTGAATTATGCTCTAGATTGTC
Source organism: Gastrolobium villosum (assembly GCA_032173675.1). Taxonomy (NCBI): domain Eukaryota; kingdom Viridiplantae; phylum Streptophyta; class Magnoliopsida; order Fabales; family Fabaceae; genus Gastrolobium; species Gastrolobium villosum. The sequence goes on along the minus strand of JAVKPL010014262.1, from coordinate 29,500 downwards.
CTACGTAGAGTGACTTCTTTATTATGTTTGTTTCTATCCTTTTCCAGGAACTACAAAAATTCCAGCACTTGTTGGTAAGATGGGTGAAGATTCCCAGATTGGTGGTAGTGTTTATGCAGTTTGAGGTTGAAAGATATAATCTTAACACTGACAAGTCATTAATTTACAGAAGTGGAAGAACGGAAGCATGAATTTTGTTCCATTGATTACCCCATTTTCAAGGGGAAGGATCCGTTTACAAATTTTTTATATAAATTTTTGCAAATTACACTATGTACTCCCGGGTGTAACCTAGTGTTCTCCCGGAAGAACATAGTGTAGTTTGTAAACAAAAAAGTTTGTAAATATAATCCTCCCCTATTTTCAAATCAATAAATATGTTTGGGTTTCGTGTAAATGTGTCAATTGCTGGACTGGCTAAATCATATTGAATGTTTAGGTAAATTTCTGTGGAATAGGGTTGCCTCTATATTTAATAAAATTATCATTGGCTTCGTGCTGTTTGATGTGTGTGACTGTGCTGGTTCCCGAGACTGTTTTATGTTCCCCTTATCTGGCTATATTCTTTTAGCAATCTATCTAGATACTGAAAGGTTAACTATGATTAATGCCATTATCCTGCTGCTTCAAGTCTTAAAATTGAAAATTGAGTTTCTTGTATTGATCGAGTCCATATGCAACCTGGTTTTCTGCTTACACTGCTTCAACGAGAATATAGTTCCCCCAGTTGATGACTTTAGTGAATAAGGGAAATGAATTGTTAAGAAAAATTCGTCAAAAAATGCGAGAAATAACAGTTTTTATGTTCCGCTAATAACATATGTTGGTTTTTAGACAATTTGTGCACTAGTCCATATTAGGAATTTAAAATGTGGCGTGCAAAATAATATTTTTAAATGAAAAGATCATAAATGTCACTTAGGTGTAGTACTCAACCACGAATTATAGAATCAATGAATGCACTGAACATGTAATCCATTGTTATGATGTGGTATTTTATTCTATGCGTATGATTTATTGTCTCTCATGTTGGAAGAGATAATTTTATTTTTTACATACAAATAAAAATGTGAGATTTGTTGTAAAATATGGATGGCTTAAATTATATTTAAATTATTTTATCGTTACGTTACCGTTGGCAGTTACAATTATGGATGATGTTATCGTTGGCAGTAAAGATGTAATTATCTCTCATTCATGATTACGTAACCACCGCACTAATGGATCATTACTCCCTTATTCATGGTTGTAATATTATATATTGACATATCTTATATATTGACATTGTTTGTATTGGAAAAAAGAGCTGAATGAGAATTAGATTTCTTCCCTACTTCTTGTTGTCTTCTCTCTTCCATTTCTCTCTTATTTTATAATACGTTATGCACGATAGACTCTCCATCATCCATTTTTTTTAGAGGAGAGATATTCTTACTACCAAAGTTTTCCACTACCAACTCACTACCTATCTAATCACCATTGGATCAATATTTTCTCTTTTTTCAAAAACTTTTTAACATTCTCTCTCTTTGATTCAATGGTGATTAGATAGGTAGTAAGTTAGTAGTAGAAAATTTGGTAGTAAGAATATTCTCCCTCTTTTTTTTATTCAATCTTCCACCATCGATGCGGCAGCCACGGCTCCCCTCTCCGTGGAGTTCACCGCTGACAAGGACGTTGTCATTCCCATCGCCGGAAATCTCGGCCATGGCTGAAGGAGCTATTTGCATTTGCTTGACTGTGCCGGATGCGTTTAAATCTTAGGTCGATCCGATGTCGGTAATAATTGGACAAAAAGTCATTATACCTAAGGTGCTGAGTTTGATCGAGTTTGACCGATTTTGTTATCATATCCGGATATTTCGCGACAGAATATAGTTCTGCATTTTGCGAGATATCACTCCCAAATGTTGTTCTTTTAACGATTCCAGAAGCTTAAACATGCATTTCTAAGTGTATTTAATCTTTCCCAACCTTAAGTTATGAACTTTAACTTATTACATACATCAAGGCTTCATTTTTAACAAAGGAACTCATGATCAAGGTTTGTGAAGCTTACTACTAGTTCAAAACAGAGAAAGGAATGCTCTTGGAGCTCACCACTAAGTCCCCAAGGTTCTGACTACAAGGTGCACGAAAATAGCGCACAAAGATGGGTCTTTTCTCTACAAAAATGGCTTCTTGAAGCCACACAAGCAAGGAACAATGGCTCCTCAACCAAGAAGTCAGCTTTCAAACTCCCACAAACAGTAACCTCACACAGCCACAAGGTTCACACTCCCACCCAAGTCTCCCCTACACTCAGCTATGAGGCTTAGATGGAGGAACTAGAAGAGAGTTGATCACTTCAGTCTAGGTTAATGTGTCATGATAGGCGTTTTAAAGTTAAGCATAATGTATTAGCACTAATAGCTACGCTTAGCATCTTAATCCCAAATTTAGGATTCTGAACCTACTCATTTTTTCTAAGATTTGTCATATTTTTATTTTACTTTTACATAGCCAGTATCAGTTCTGGCACCAGTTCTCGTTATTTCGACTTGAAACTTGTTATACTATTCCTATACATTATTCTAGGAATATTCATGCACTTATTATAATTTTTCGGGATTCATCGGTACGCGATTATACCGTGAGACAAAACCGATATAATTATTTAAGCCTTCTCATAATTATTAAGGTCAATTATGGAATTATTTACTAATTCTCATATTTATTTAATTAATTTCCTAAATTAACTGTGCGGGTTCTTGTAATATGCATCTCATCACTATTGGTGTTATATGCATTGTTGTATATGAAGATATCTTATTATTGATTGAACGCATCCACGACTGGTAATAATTGTTCTGGATAGTATTGTGCACAAGAGCTTTTCCTCATTTTTTGATGATTTTTCTTTGGCAGGACAATTTACATCTCATATTCCCATCATTCTTGATGTTGTATGCATTGTTGTATATGAAAATAATCAATTATAGAGTACATAAATATTCTTTATTTACATTAATAGTTGAAGTTTCTTAATTGCAGAGTTTTGTTTGTGGTATATATTAAAGAATTTCTATGAGAGTATTGTAACTTTTTCACCTTCCAAAATAGCACAAAATAGTGAACGGTTCTTTCTTTTAGCAAATAATTGATGATAGATGCCGACAAAAATTTAAATCTTTTTCCTCTGTGCATCGCACGGGTACTGCACTAGTTCTTTTACTAAACCTAGCCTGTAAGCCTATAGGCTGGTCAATATTATAGTATTTATTTTAAATAAAATAAATAAAATTATTATTTAAATAATAAAATATTATTATTTTTTAACTCTTGATTTCAGGATAATGGACCTAGGTTAGATTTTTTTTAATATAATATAAGTCAAGCTAGGCTTATAATTTGACCTACACTAGATTAATAGACCGGGTTATACATAAATCTGTCTTATTTAATGCAGAGTCTGGCTTGGCCCAGCCCATTTATACTTCTAATAGACTCCAAATTTTATTTTTGTGGACACTCCAAATTTTAAATTCAAATTGAAAATTTCAAAATCTGTTTTGCTAAATAAATTTGTAATGTTTTGTATTTACGATTAAATAGTCACTTGTAACTAAGATTAAATAGTCATTTACAACTAAAATAAAATCGTATTGAAATTCAAATTGCCACTTGTAACTAGAATTAAATAAACATTTGTAAATAAGATACAATTGTACTTACCAAAAAAATATACAATTGTATTCAAATTTAAATTGTCATTTGTAACTGGGATTAAATAGCCATTTGTAACTAGGATTAAATAGTGATTTGCAACTAGAATTAAATAGCCATTTGCGTGTATAAAAAAAATTCAAATAAGTAAATCGATATATAATTTTAAAAAATAAATTAATTAATATATAATTTAAAAAGAGAGACAAAATAATAAAAATAAAAATTAAAAGAAACAAAATGATCGATCTACTACATTTTTGCATGATTAATAAATCTTTTTTCAAAAATGAGATATTGTACATTTTCTATATATAGTCATCTTTCCCCAATTGAAGAAAAATACCCTATATCAAAAATATATTTAGACAAGAGAGAGCTACACATTTTAATGTATATGAATGTGGAAACCATTTTACACTTCACCATAAAAATTTATATTTACTTTTACTAAAAAGAAAAGAATAATTAATTGATATTGTGATCTGCACAATTTCGCGAACCTTGTAACCAAAAAATTGTAGGTTTTAAAATGATGTTGTCAATAAATTAGGTGTATTTCTGTACTCCCTAGTTCGATATAAAAAACAAGAATTTTAAAAGCAATGAGCATGTCATTAGTCGAGAAATTTATATACAACAATTTCCCTGTATCAAGTCAACTAAAAAAAATGTCATGAATGTGTAACTATTCGATTTACGATGATATTGTGACATTTTCTATATATAGTCATCTTTCCCCAACAAGAAAAATTTTTTTTTCACCACATATTATATGAATTTAATATTTATTTGGGGTAGGATCATTTGATATTGGTTCCAATCAAACTTTGGTCACATAAGAGTAAATCGATATATAAATATAAATTTTATTTTGAGGGATAGAGAAAGTAAAATATGAAAGAAATGAAAATGAAGTGTAGAAAAAAATAAAAAAAAAAGAATAAAATAAGAATAAGAATATGCAAAGAGTCATATTTAAGACATATCTTAGATGGTTATAAAAAAAAAGACATGTCTTAGATGCATTTTTAAACATGGAAGTCATGAAAAAAACAAAGAGTCACATCTTATGGACCATGTGAAATTTCATCCATAATCCATGTAAAAAGTCATTAGTGATCCATGTGAAAGGTCATCCACAATTGATATTGATGTGAAATGTTATCCATAATACATGTGAAATGTCATCCATAATCCATGTGAAAGTCATCCATAATATTTTTCTTTATTTTTTGGAAGCACCATAAATATAATATTTTTCAACACCCCCTTGGATGTATTCTAGAATTCAACACACCATTAGTATGGTAATTATAGAATACATCAAATGTCATGAAAATCAAAGAGTCATGTGTTATGAACCATGTGAAAATTCATCCATAATATTTTATAACAAAAATGAATTTTTCATATGTGATATGTTTTAACAACGATTTTCATCTGCGCATCAATAAAAATAAAATTTTCTATTGGTATCTAAGCATTTTATACATCCAAATTTGTATTGAAACATATTGTATACAATGCACTTTAGTAATTTTGTGGATAATAATAAATATAAAAAAACTTGTAACGGTAGTAGTTAAATAAAATCAATGATTTTACTTTCAAGTATATGACATACTAAGAGCAGTTATTCAATACTGGTATTAAGATATAACTCTTTCATCATTACTTTTAGTTTTCGCCTATAATTGTTGTATTTTCTGTTATGACTCCAGGTGAGAAAAAATTTATTTGACGGCATCATTTAATAATGAATTTAGTAAAATTGGTAACTAATTTTTACTTATATTAAAATTTTGTTTACATTTTCACTTGTATATCAGTGTACAAATATTATTTAATTAAAAAATTTAAATTATAAAAAATTTATAATTTGTATAAAATATGTTAAGAAAGTATTAAATATTTATTTGTTAAAATATTTTTTAATGTATTGAATATAATAAAAAAATGAAATTATAATTTGGCCTGTGCAGACCTTTATTATTGAGGTTCATTTGGTCCTATGAACTTTTTAGCCCTCACCCACACAGGCTAGGGCTAAATGGAACGGCTAATCCATTTTGACAGCTCTACTACTGCACAATGATTTTACTGAGGAGTCTGTCTTTTGGGAAGCGTAACTGAGATGATTGGGGACTTAATGTTGTTAAAATAGAAAAATGTCTTTGTTTCTGTTTTCCGGGGATGTTAGAAAAAAGGAAATGAGAATGAAATTTTAATTGTTGATTATTAATTAGTTGATCATTGGCACCTGAAGTGGATGTTTGTTTAACAGTTATGTGTTCTGCTAATAACATATGTTGGTTTTTAGACAATTTGTGCACTAATCCATATTAGGAATTTAAATGTGGCATGCAAAACCCTATCATTAAATGAAAGGTCATAATGGTAAGTGCCACTTAGGTGTATTACGAATTATAGAATCAATGAATGCGCTCAATCAAGGATTGCAGGTAAGTACGGAGATTTTCTAGACAATTTTGGTTTCTTGGCTGAGGTTAAGGTCCTCTGAATTTGGAATGAGACTCTTATGTCTTGGGCCTTTCAATATTAGTCCATATAACAGACCCCCAATTGTAATAAAACATTATCAGCTCAAAATTTTAATTTGTTTCACATTTAAATTACTTTTTTGGTAACACATGATTACTTTTTCTTCATTTTATTCTTATTTATCATTAACTTTATCACGTCTTCATTCATCATCCTCTATAATGAGAAAATATCCGTAATTTGTTTTATATAATTAAAGGAGAATAAATTTTCACAATACGAATTCAAAGTGATTTAATTAAGGAAAAAAAGTTTTCGATGTTACTTTAGACAACTTTCTCTAATATTTATCGAAACGACATCGTTTTGTGGTTGAAAGATTAAAAAAATTAGAATGATAAAGATTATTATAATCCTGAGATAAATTAAAATTACAAAAATACCATGATTTCCATCCCAAAACGACATCATTTCGATGAACATTAAATAAAATTATCTAAAATAACATCAGAAAAAACAAATTCTTTAATAAAAGGGGCTATATTTTCTCCCGCGGCAAAAAATATCAATGCTTCCTGCACACTTATGGGGAACTGTGCCAACAGTTTTTTCTTTTTATATTATTAAAGGGTTAAAGGTTTGTTATGTCACAGGACTCATTTTTTATATTTCCTACAGAGATAACAACAGTTCCATTAGCCATTTTTCTTATAATTTAAAAAAAAAAATTGGTGGACCCACATTTGGTTATTTGTGCAGGAAAAATGAAATTTAATCCTGTAACATGATAAACTTTTAACCCTTTATTAAATAGTGAAACCCACTTCAAAAAAATGTATGTATTGCATGAAAGATCAATTTTCCTATTACAGAAGAATATGTTTCCCTTGATAAAATACACAATTATTTGTATATTTTTAGCAACAGAATCATGAAAGTTATCTGAACAGCCTTTTGTTTTTTACATTGTTGTAAAACTCCACGGGTTCCAACCTGACCCGGTCATCCTAATTGAGCATGCATTTCCGGTAAAACCGGTAGACCAATCCAGTCGGGTCATGATGAAAAAAAAAATTCCAAAATTATTTCATCTTATCAGAAAAAATGTAGAAGTCATTGTAAAAACTTTTTATAATTTTATTTGTTAATATACTCTTCTACAATGACCTCAAATTTCAGTTTCCAATACTGAAGCAATTTACAGAATAATAATTAAGAGAATGTGACATATATTATTTTAATATAGTTGAATTTGAAAAATATGAATTCAATGTCATTGAGAGATATATTTATGGGGATTCTGAGTTGCAATTTAAATTGACATAATAATAGCGTGTAATTTTATTTATTTATGCTTCATGTTTTTGAGTTTATTTAGTGAACCTTATTTAATTCATTTTAGATATAAAAAATATAATTAGATTTATATGTTCATATCTATTTTTTTCTAATATATCTATATATATCCAGGTCAACCGATCTGACCAATGACCCTCCGGTCCGATCAGTGACCTAGTACTCTAACCGAGTCGATGCCCAGGTCAGATTTAATAACACTGATTTTTTATTTACGAGAAATTGAACCGATAACCCTTACTCAAACATCAAGTCACATTTCAAGATATTAACTACATTTTGGCGATTAATAAATTTTATTTTCAAAATGCATATGTTTAGTACATAAGGCTTGAGTCACGTCACGAATTTTTTTGAATTATGCTCCATCCCTATTTACAAAAACTAATTAGACAAGAAACGGGAAAGCTATCTACAAAATAGCTTGAAATGCATCTCAACATAATCTGTGCTCCACACTTCACATTAAAAGAGAACAAATATATGACTCTAAACTGAAATTAAAATTGAAACTTCACCAATCACAGTTGCATTGGTTTGAAATTTACTTTTACTCTTTCGAAAAATTAAAAATGGAGAAGCAATATTCAATTGATATTTTGATCTGCCGTAAAGTTTAACCGAGTTAACACCACTCTGAAAGATCATATATATTTATTCTTTTTTGGTGAAAAAAAGATCGTATTTTTGCTTCAGCTGTTACACACACTTTCCTGTATAAAAACAAGAATTTTAAAAGCCGATATGGCTTAGTAACAATATAAGCAACAGATACACAACAGTGTAGGTTTCAGAGCAAAATCAAATAAGAATGTACATTACCGCCAGAGGTATTGGAATTTTGGAAGTAGCCAGAAACAAACTCAACTTCAATAATGAATCAATGTTTCATACTTTTCAGACTTCTCATTACGATCAGAATGTAGGCTCTCTATTCAATGAGTCTGCCAATATTCAACAGTATTGTACAACACAATTTACAAACCAAGCCTCTTAGGTCTCAAGAATGTAGAAGAACCCTTTCGTAAACCAGGCATGGAGACTTGCTGCTGATGCTTAGCCATCTTTTCCTTCTCCTTCTGTTTCCGTTCTATCTCAACCTCCGCTTGCACCTTCTTCAAATTCTCCATCTCCTCTTCCATGGCCGTTTTCTCTTGTTTCTGTTTCTTCTTATGCTCTAGTAATGATGTATCAGACTCCTTAACAGAGAAAAACATGGGTCCCAACTCAGCCATCCACTGGGGCTCCACTGCTGTGGCACACTGCATATACTCCTTGGTGGTCAGGATTAACTCATGATAAACCACATACTCAGGAGTGCAACCCATACCATAGAGAGCACTACTAGGGTGTAGATGACACGGCATCCCGTTCCGGCAGTTAACATATTCACCCACACCCTTTAATCTTGCTGCATTGTGGAAGTAAGCAGAACAAATAGCTTTTCTGACAATGTCTGTATCAGGCCAACAGGAGGTTAACGGAATCTTTAAAGTCTTGAGAATATCAAGCAACTGGGATCTCACTTCTCTAGCCTTTTTTAGACCTTTAACATGCAAAAAATGATCATTGCACCAATCACCTCTGTAACCATGTTGTTTCCACTGCTGATAAACATTGTACAAGGTTAAATGATCAGATTCTGGCACAAAAAACTTTTCACGAGCAGCATCACTCTCCTCTGCTCGGTCCTTGGGTCTAAAGAAAACAGATGGTACTGAAAGCATGGAAACAATTGTCAAAACCTCCTCAAGACACTCTAACTGTTCACCCATCAAAAGCATCTTAGCAAGCGGAGGGTCCAATGGAAACTCAACCATTTTCCAGCCAAGACCAGTCAAGCCCCCAACATTATTAAGGGCACCCAACACCCACAACTGGTACATAGAATTGAGAATATTATCTTGTGGAGGTGGATCCATGAAATCAAAATCAAGTAAATTTTCTACTTTAAGAGATTTCAGCAACAAGACCACATTGCCGAGGTTAGTCCTCTGAATCTCTGGAACAGGGCTGGGCAACATTTCATTTAAGTAAGCACTCTCAGTATACAACCGATAGCACGTACCAGGGCCAGTTCTACCCGCTCGACCAGCTCGCTGGTCAGCAGCAGCACGGCTAACAGGGAAGACTTGGAGAGCATCCATGCCCATCCTAGGGTTATATACCTTCATTTTACCATAGCCAGTGTCTATAACATAGAAGATACCATCAACAGTCAATGATGTCTCAGCAATATTAGTAGCCACAATGCATTTACGGGCTCCATCTTCAGCTTTCTGGAATATCTTCGCTTGCAAGTCAGCAGGAAGCTGAGAGTATATGGGAAGAATCAAGAGTTTAGGGACTGCTTTATTTGAAGATGACATCATCTGTTCCATTCTTTCCGCAAGAGCATAGCAAGCTGCCTCAATCTCATCTTGACCAGTCATGAAGATAAGGATGTCACCTGGAGGGCTAGTTATGTGAATAGTCATAGCCTGCTTCACTGCGCCTTCAACATAATCTTCACATGGAGTTTTACTCCATAATATATTCACAGGAAATGTTCTCCCAGGAATATGAAAAATCGGTACACTGCAAGGATGCCCCAATTAGGTTTTGAACTAAACAAAAGTTAATAACGAGAAAGAATGCTAGACAAGGAATTGAAATTTACCTTCCAAAGAAATTTGAAAATTTCTCTGCATTCAGAGTTGCTGATGTGACAATCAGCTTGAAATCTAGACGTCGGGCTACAACTTTCTTCAATATTCCAAAAAGAACATCTGTGCTTAATGATCTTTCATGGGCTTCATCCATGACAATAACCCTGAAACAGTTTGAAACCTGATGATATGTAACACTGTTTTTATTGCAAACAAACAATGAGATGTAAATGCGGAGGACAAAACTTGTTAATATTTCCATACCGATACTTGTCTAGTTCAGAGTCTTTGAGTGTTTCACGTAGAAGTACTCCATCTGTCATGTACTGTAAAATTTAACCACTGAAGTTTAGAGAATAGCACAGAAGTTTATGATTAATGCTATATGCATGTGTACTCTTAAATAATTTTGTATTCGTACTGGGCATGTATTTGGTACTAACTTGGTGGATAGACATGGATATATACCCAATACTCACTTATAACTCAAGTACAAAATCAGTCCATGCATAACACCATGTTTTGTTGCTAAACTGTTTGGTTTGTCACTAATGAAACAAACTTCTCCTCCACTCCCTTCAAAAATTTTGCATTCTGTAAATATTTTTGCTTACTTGAGTTAGAACACACTTTAAAATTTACAGTTTAGTTCTTCTCTTTATGTGAAGGGCCGGCTTGACTCAGCGGTAAGCTTGCTTGCCGTGGTGTGTCAGGTCGCGGGTTCGAATCAGCCTCTCTGCAAAATTCCCCAGACACTCACGAAGTGGATATTTGAACTGGGTCGGCCCTTTTTTTTTTTATATTATAATATTTGTTCTTTACTGTTTCGGTTTAAAAATTTCTATATATTATATCATTCTATAACCATACCATAGTTTTAGATCTTTTGTTATAACCTGACACCCATACCGATATGGTACTCATACACATATGTACGCTCTCAAGACAAAAACGACAGAAAGAAATCACACTTCAAAAGGACGGCATAACACAAAACACAATAATTTATTTCAATCCTATAAGCTAAGAGAGCTTTAAAAAACAGAAAAAGCAAATTATTTCCAAAAATTTAAGCTAAACCAAATAAGCACCAAGTGATGTTTACCTTTATAATTGTCTTTGGCCCAGTCACATCCTCAAAACGTATAGCATAGCCAACTTTATCGCCCAACTCTGTATCCATCTCCTCGCTAACTCTCTTGGCAACACTCATAGCTGCCACACGCCTTGGTTGGGTGCAGCCTATTATACCACCTATAGTATAGCCATCCTCATGCAGATACTGTTCAGAAAACCAAATGTCAAATTCCATTTTGAGGAATATAGAGATACGTAGAAGTGATTTTTATGTTCTTTTTCCCCTTTCTTGATTGAGTAAACATAAATTAATAATATAAAAGCACGCAAAAGGAAAAGGAAAGTAAAGGAAAACAAAACCTGTGTCAATTGTGTCGTCTTTCCAGAACCAGTTTCTCCGACCACTACCACCACCTGATTTTCACGAATCACCTACAAACATTGAGAAAAGAATTAAGCAACCCAAGCAAGCAGATCAAAAAGGGAAATTAGATTATGCAAGTGCATAATGAATAGGATGAAAGAAGGAAAAGGGACTCGGTTCAGGTCATACAATGATAAACACAGTTTCATATCCAAGTCAATTAACAACATAATCAAAAAAATAAAAATCACTCCTCATTAAGCCCTGTTAAGAACCATTTCAGCCCAAAACCTTAAGGCGTTGGGTGAAGACCTTTTTAATGGTTTATATTATTCTCTAACACACCCCCTCACGTAAGAGCCCTTTGGGCTTGAAAAGTGGATATTGCCTAAGCCCAAAAAACTTTTGATTTTCACCTTATGCTTATTTAATTTCACGAGCGGGAGGCGGTGAGGATGGAAATCGTGACCTGATGGTCACTAAAGCTCTGATACTATGTAATGAACCACTTCAACTCAAAACCTTAAGGCGTTGGGTGAAGACCTTTTTAATGGTTTATATTATTTTCTAACAAACCCCAACTAGCGAGGGTGGAATAAGGGCAATTCTTGTACGTAATCTTACCTTTACATATTTGTAAGGAGACTCATAAAAAGGAAAAATATTGAGTTGACATGCTCAATCCAGGCTCCCCTCCACATAAAACAGATGGATTAAAACTATAGGAGTTAATGACTAAGATATTCAATGTCCTAATTTTGAAAATTTACACTGATTGATTGTGATCATTAAACACTTCAACTCGAAAGACTGAATTCCCAAATATTCCTTAATAGACAGAAAGCAACCTATCAACAATTACCACATATATAACAGAAAAACCAACCTGTAATAACTCTTCTCGCACTGAAAAAATGGGCAGATATTGCCTTTGCTCTGCAAGGCTTTTTGACTTAGCAAAGTCACTGACAGCTTCTCCCTTCTTCAAATGCTGTGAAAACTTAGCTTCCTCCTTAAAATCAATTTCACCATCTTCACCCACTACAGCAGTGTCTGCATCAATCTGGAATGTGAAAAAATGTTAAATAAAATGAAGCCTTTTAAACCATGAAGAGAGAGAGCAAAGGTCACAATTATTCCAGAAGAATACCTGTTCTGCTGATTTTTCAACACCTAAGATATCACCAAGTTTTGAACCTGCAAGTTCCCAAAAGCGTTGGCGAGATTTATTCATACTCTGCTTCTCATGGATTTCTCTGACCAGAGCAGATCCTTTCCGAGAGATTATAGCCATGTCAGATGTTGGATCTTTTATTGGCATAATTGGCTCTGCCTGCTTAGTGAAAACAACTCTACCATCAAGGAAAGGAGGCTTTGTATCTGTGACCAACAGGGAAAAAAGAATCAATCAAAAGAGAAGAGTGATACCATACAAAATGCATTAAAATGTCACAGTTGGCCAGATGAATATTTACCATGCACAAGAAGAATAACCTTGCGTTCTTCCTCATCATCAAATTCAGTCTGAACCTCTGTACCTCTAACAGCCCCTGATCTCAGCAGTTGCCGATCCTCCCATTGAGCATTATCAGCTGTGAGCTGAGACAATTTCTTGCTTTGAGCAAGGGACATCTTAGTCCCATCTCTTCGGACCTGTGTTGTTGATAAAAACTCTTAACTACTTTTATAAAATAATAGCTCATACCTACTTGCTCAAAACAATGTGCGCCAAAACATTAAACACTCTGCAAATAAGCAAAATCATGAATATTTCATGCTATATAACTGTAATGAACCAACCATCCCAAAAGCTAAAGCTTTTATAAAAACACATGTGAATGGTTTTATATTACATCTCTAACTTACCCACTCACATGAGCTTTTTAGGTTTGAAGTATGTGCAATGCACAGACCCACTTACTCTATATTTTTTATAAGAATAATGGGTACAACAAGCATCAAAATCTAGACTACTGGGCTCCAATATCATGTAATGAACCAATTGTCCCAAAAGTTTAAAATCTTAAGCGAACACATAAATGGTTTTATATTGCATCTCTAACAACAACAACAATAACAAAACATGTGGATAGTACATGTAACATGTTGCAAATAATGGTAAAACACAGTTAACTTTTGTCGCATGAATAGCTAATTTTTATCAGCCGATCTCCAATGTTAAAACATATATAGAGATAAAAAGCACAACTTAGTAGTTAACCACATTTCACTTCATAGGAAAACAATCACATTTAGTATAAACTTCTTTCAAGAGAGAATTTCAGAAAAGACTATGAACAGTACCAAACTTAGGCATTTAAAGTTCCAAAAACACATTTCACTTCATAGGAAAACAATCACATTTAATGAAATTATTGATCAGATCGGTATCATAGTCCTTTAAGACATCATCAGCGCATCAAGATAATAATCCTGAACATATAAACATAGAAATGGTAAATAATAAATGACAGACTAACTCCATGAGTCAGAACATAGAACATTCGAATTGGATAGAGCACACCAAGCATCTACAACAAATTAATTTTCTGGTCCATTTAATCAAAGTGTATTCAGAATTCAAATGCTAATCACCCAAAACCAGCCTAAGTAAACTAAAATATATCTATCTAGCTTACCACACCACGGCCAAGCACATGGACAAAGTCAAAGTAACTGCTCCAAAACTATATCATAATGAGTGTAATGATGACTTTTATAAATATCAATCTTTGGCTAGACGAGATCTAAAAATAACTCAACTAAAGAATCTCAATAACGAAAATTTTTCCATGCCACCATCTATAAGATACAAAATATAGGGTGTAGAACTTTTTCACATGCAAGCTTTTCCATATTAAAGTAGGAGTTCTACTTGTGGCCGGTAACTGTCTTTAATTTATCTACTGAATAATTCAAATAGCAGCAGGAAGCTCCATATGTACAACAGTCATAGACATCTTAGCATAAGAAAATTTAGTTTAAATATGATCAGAAATCCTAAAAGTTACCAGTCTTTTGGCCTCAGCCTCTTTTTTCTGGAAAGAAGCCTCATCTCCAAGAAAAGCTGATGAGTTATCGCCATCAAACATTGTGCTACCTTCCTCTTTATCATACCTTCAAAACAATAATCTTAATTAGATTAAACTATAATAAATGAAAAAATAGTTAGAAAACTAAACAATATAATGTGAAGTCTGAAAGAATCACCTAAAACTTCAACTCTATTACCACTAAATTAAGGGAAAACTTGCACAATGAGCCAAATTTTAGATATATCTATCAAAGAAGTGAAAACTCAAGCAACCTAAGCCTTAAAATAAGAATTATAAAAGACAAATACAACAAAGGAACTACCATATTGTTCCAATATATCATTATTAGGCACTCTAATCTCTCTTTCCAAAACATTCATCTATGATAACACTACACAGTTCAAATACAGTGATATAAAAAGATATCAAAGAAAAATACTTTTCAAAACAAAATTTAAATACCATGCTCGGTCAGCATCGTATTCCATCTCTAGACACATACTTTCAGTAATCTCATAATTATGCTCTTCACCCAAGTCTGATTTATCTGCCACTTCATCCTGGACAAATGAAATTAGTAATTATGTAAGTTGATGATATAGCATGCATACCAAAAGTAATCCACAATCATTAAACCATGCAACATATTCAGTGAAAGAACCTAAGCATGAACGAGAAAATGAAGTGTGGAAAGGTGAGGAAAGCTGACATAAAATGAAAGAGAGTCAAAACTAGAGTGCAAGCAAAATCTGAGAAATTATGTATTTCATATTCTGATGAACTCACTGTTGAGTTCTTACATTTATAGAGTTTGTAGTACAATTGGACACGACTTTTGATAACTAACTCTAACAGACTTCGAACTAACAGCTAGCAGTTACAACAGAAGCTAACAGTTTCTGTTACGAACCTAGAGACTATACTACTGAGCTACGCATGTATATCTCCAACATTCAGAAACGAGCTAAAAATCCTCTCTTTTTTGGGGTAATATGCTAAAAAATCATTCATGTCCAGCATCTATGATGAATTATCAAATATACAAGGGAAATAAATATCAGATATTAGGTGAAAAATATACCTCATATGTATTTGAAGTTTCTGAAGAAAAAGTAAGTTTATGGGACCTTCCACTATGTCTAGAAACAGAAGATTTGACTGAAGATCCAGAAGCACGTATTGGAATAGGAGATGGAGAAACATGGTCCCAAGGAGAAGATGAAGTAACTACATTCAATTCAGCAATAAAATAAAATTATCTCTCGTAGACTACCATCATCAGAGTCAATCATAGGAATTAAAAGATCACGATTTTGATATTAACAAAAATGATATCATATTTGGAATAACATACTGGATGAATGAGGAGTACGGCCCCCCAACCATGGAGAAACTAATCGTGCATCAGGTGAGGCACCAACAAACATTGGGGATGGTGAAGGTTGATGACGTCTAGAATTAGAGGCACTGTCCCTTCGTGGAGTATCCTCCCATTCCCATCGGCCATCATCCCAGTCAGACCTGCCTGCATGTACAAACGATAATTCTTAGAGAATAGCTACTTTTACCATTGCACTGAGGTTAACTTGCACAACTATACTTCTAAAATGATACTCTCTTAAATTTCAATTAAATATAATGGGAACAACAGAGCAACAAATTTGTGCATTCCAATATGGATAAATCCATGGCATTTCCTGGCTTCGATACTTGGATTAATTTAAAAAATTACAAGAAACAGAAAAATAACAATTACATACCAGGCGTTCTCCTGGAACCTTCATATCTGCTTCGCTTTCTATCATAATCATGGTCATACCTGCTACGTGAATACCTTTCTGAATAAGACTCCTTACTTTCATAATTGTTTCTATGCCTTCTGCTCCCACTTCTTGAATCATCCCTGGGATGCCTCCTCTCACTCCTATGATCCTCCCTCTCATATCCAGAAGGTGAAGCAGGAACCTTCAAAATTGACATATCAAGATTAGAGATATGCAGCAAATTTTCACAATAATGAGAATTTTACTGAGCAAAAACTGCTAATTGTAAAAGTGAAATGTCAATATTAAGCAATGAAAATATTGAATATTTATTGCACAGATTAAGAAAAGTCATTTTTTGACACTTCCTATAAAAATTAACAGTCAATACATTGTCCATGACTCAATGTTCCTCAAAAAATGCCAGGAAAACTGAGAAATGGCAACTTAAGTTAAAAGCAACAATAATCTAAAGCAAAAGTTCTTCTGATTCTTCCTTTTCTTTATCTTTGTAATCCATTTTGCTTGTAAAGAGTTTAAACATCTAGTACTCCAATCCAACACCTTTGTTTCAATTAGAAAACACAAAACACTCAAAACGGACACACAAAGGGGAGAAAAAAGGAGTTCTCAATGTGGCTGAGTTAAAGAATGCATGAGATTCACTATTATTAGTTTCCTGCTGACGTTCATATGCTACAAAGATGCAAACAAACATACATGAAACCAAAAAAAATGCTAAGGTAAATTTGACATTCCCCACTATATGTTTCCAGACAAACCTAGTAAAGAATGATATCATAGGAGAATAGTTCATAAATCTTTGCTCAAGGACCAGTAAAGCCCAAAAAATGGAATTATGGGGTTAAATTTAAAATAAGTAATTGACAGTTACAAACTGCTAACTTTTTAACCCTATAATTACATTCTTAGACTTTACAAATCCTAGAGAATGGAATTATGGCGTTAAAAAATAGAAAGAGACACAAATTTATAAGAATAAGAACCAGGATGTTGTAAATGTTATAATTTAACCTTCAGCATGTCTACTCGATTTTAATATAATATTTGCTACTTTCAACATCAAGAAATGCCAGATCACTGGACAATCAACAAACACACTAAAAGGCAGTCACACGAACAAGTTCAGTGCTAGGATAGCAACATGAGAATTTAAACATTATTAAGCAGTAAAATGAGTAAGACCATTAAAGATGCAGACAATTGAGAACCCAAGAAAGGGAAAGAGAAAATAATCTCACATCTGAACCCATACGCTCAGTTGAACGAGTCCCATAGGTATCACCATAGTGATCTTCAACCACAGAAGATTCTGTGCAGACAAAGTCAAAGAACCTTCAGAGATTATTATTTGCTTTTCTTGAGCATGAAAAAAAAATTAATACCTAAATTCCCCACATATACATGCAAAAAAGCAATACACATACATCAAAAATAACTTAAATCATCATTTCAGACAGATTAAGCATGTGGAGCTGGAAATGCCTTTACAATTACACTTTATACTAATAAAAACCCTGCTCAATGCTCACTATCCAAAAAGATTTTAATTTACAATTCAGTCCATGTTTTTCCCTTCAATAACTCCTCACGTTGACTTTATATACATCAGGCAATATGCACAAGCATTAATTGTACCACTGCCTCAAGTGTTAATTAGTATCAACTTCACACCTCAATGAATCACTGCTAAGCATAACTCTTCAGGTTTGCCACACACCTCATATAACTAAAATTACTGCAAGCATAACTCTTTATCATTTTATTGAGTAATTAAATATTTTCTATTTCAAATTTATGATATTAAGGGTGATTATTGCATATTAAATATAATATACACTACATAAATCAAAAATATTATTTAATATAAAAACGTGTTTGAATATGAAGCAATACCAAACAAAATAATAACCAAACAAAATAATAACGCACCAAAAATGAAAAAGGTGTATCATTCGTGCATCCATATTAATCTAATATCATTCCATTAATCTCATGTCCATCAGTAGGATTTGGATTTTAATTAAACTTTGCAATATGTAATTCCAACATTTCTAACAATTTTCTTTCCACAATAAATTTTTATTGAAATTTTACTAATGAAAATAAATATGGCAGCATATATATACAAAGAGATATTAATTACATAACTGAAAAACAAAAATACCTGAATGTGGTGTTTCATTGGTTGTTTCACGATATCTCCTATTAGCATGTCTGCGTGCACTAGAAAGGCCCCCATGCCCACTGTCATCAACAGAAGACTCAGATTTATCTTCATCCTGAGCAGATGCTGCAATGGAAGTGGTTTTTTCTTTTGGCACCTTAAATCCCATATCATTTTGAGACCCTTCCCGTTTTGCAATGGCGAGGACATCAAGTCCTGTTAAATCATTTATCAAAACAAACAATGAAATGCATCAGCATCCAGTGCTTAAAGAATATAAAACATAAAAGACATTAGTTATGGGACAATCAATAAAACTAAAACAGAGACTCGTGATTCAAAATGCAAACCCCAAAAAAACAATACCTAAACGAGATTTTCTCTCTGGAGGCACGTACACTACTCTATCCTTCCCAGGAACATAGAGTCCACTACCGGTAGACTTTTCTGGTTCCATTGTCACCGTGGTCTTGTCTAAGTCAACGACTCCAGCACCAGCTCCATCTTTCTATTCACAAACAACAACAACAACTGAGAACCAATGAAACCAAGATTCCAAACCGCTTAGCATGATGCTCAACAGAATGAATATGATACTAACCTCCATGACGTAACTGGAATTTTGATATCGAAACCTTCACTGAAAATCTTTGAAGGGTGAAACTAAGCAACGAAGTAAGTTCGCAATCTCAAAACCCTAATCCAGACACGCGGCAATTTTGAGAATATCCCAAATTGAGTACCAATATTCAAATTAGGTACTTCACCTTTATATCTTGGGATCCTAATATCGAAGACATAAACTCGATGTAGAAATCAGAACAGATTATGGTTAAGAAAAAGAGAGCAGAAGCGCGAAGGGCAGAAAAAAAAAAGAGAGAGGAAGTCAGATTTATTTTTTGGAAATCGAGGAAGTCAGATTTTTTTTTTTTGGAAACTAAGGAAATCAGATTTTTCCATCAATTTCCTTCATTGGTCATCGGGCAAAAAACAATTAATTTATTATTTTTTTAATAAAAAATTACGAATTTTAAAAGATTGTTTTATAAAATATTACAAAATTTTAAGATTTTAAAAGATTATTTAGAATGGAAGAGAGAAAGATTTTTTTAAAAGTTTTACCAGCTGGAGGAACACGACCAAAATAGGGCATGACCTGCAGGAGAAAGACACACCTCAACGAGGGCGTGACCCACCGGAAGGTCATGCCCAGTCCTGGGCGTGAGTGACTAAATTGCACTCTGTTTAAACACCCACCCCCTATACACTCTTCACAATTCTCTCATTGTTATGCTTAAACTCTTTGATAACTTGTTTACTCGTATTTTGTTTTATCTTTTAATATGTTGATTCTTAAAATGAGTGCGAATTTGATACTATTCGTATTGTTCTTTATTTTAACGGTATGATTTGGGGGAGTCTCGTATCGTTATACATCATGACACAACATCGAGTCAAGTACCAGAACATCCTGAAGGTCTGCTATCAATTAATATACTGACAGTTTGGATGTTGCAATTAGTCATTAAGAAAATAATTCAATTCTATTATTATTATTACGTAGTACATGTAGGCGATGCACCTGTTGATCATTTTTGGTCAGAAATTCCACATTACACATATATTGATTGGGATTATCTGAGTGAGGCACAATCATGGACACAGAGTTCGGGTTCAATCCAGGGTCCATGGCAATTGGGAGAAAAATTGTTTGTTAACCAACATTTTACATCCTATAAACGAGGCTATTATTTGCAATCAAGCGCTACCTATAACAGGAGCATCAAGAAGCAATTGTGGTTATAATTGCAAGAGCACTCCCACAAAATTAAGCATGAAATGTTGTGCGCATGCCCAAGGTTGTGTGGAGGATAATTAAACCAACGTATGGTGAAAATTGAAGGTAACGAAATGGCATTCACATATACATGGGATGTCACAATTGCTTGAATGATCATCTTTCTCAAGATCATCGATATATATATATATATATATATATATATTGTAGTATGTACGTAATTTCAAATTAAAAAGCTAATTAAAATTGCTGTTGGTATACCTGTTATTCTGTTAATGTTTATATCCAGCTTTTGTAATTCTGTTAACCTTCAGTGGCCATTGCTCTTGTTCAGGAGAGGATAACTCATTCATATGGATTCAAAGTTTCATATAGAAAGGCATGGTATGCGAAGCAGAAAGCTATGACAATGTTATATGGTGATTGAGAGGAATCGTATGCATTTTTACCTAGGTGATGTGAATATATGCTTCGTTTTGCACCAGGTTCCTTTTATAGGTGGATGCAGGATTTGAAATGACATATGTTGTCAACCTTGCTGCTCGTACATGCCAATGTGGACAATTTAAAGCATTTAAATATCCTTGTAGTCACGCCGTTGCTGCAGCATTATCCATCCGTCGGAATTATAGACAATATTGATGTGCCTCTGGCAAGTGTGATTTTTCTGTGTTAAAATTGACAAGAATTGAGTCATAAGAGAGCAATTTAAATACATATTTGCTAATTATGTTGATTCTTTGTATGTCAATAATATGCACCTTTTAGTTGTGTTTTTACAGGAAAAAGAAGTGAAATTTTGAATTCAAAATTTGAATTCAAAATTATTTTTAATTTAATTCTTACGTTACGTAATAAGTTTTAATTTAATTCTTCGGTTACGTAATAAGTTTTAATTAAATCTTCAGTTATACGTTTCACGACATTTTCGGGAAAGAATTATTGTGTTGTGTGAGGAAAAAAAGAGTCTTATAAATAGAACTCTTCACAAAAACCGAAGGTGGAACTCAGAAATTGGGAGGCAGATCTAGACACTTTGAGAGGAACAACACACGGATCAGCATTTAAAGCTCATCATGTCAAATTCCAAATTATCCTTGATCAATGCTGCACCATTTAAATCACATGTCAAACTATCCTCAATTAACGCTGAAGCAATTAAAGGAAGAATCTGCAATCAAAGCGCTGAATCAAAGCACGACTGGCACTACAGAAAATAAGGATAGGATGCTTTGTCAGCATTACATCACGCTGAAGTGTCATCCTCATCTATTCACACAACATCACATGGACCAGGCCCAGAAACTCAAGTATAAAAGGGTGGTCCTCCACCATTCCATTCCATTCAGATCTGGACCAGGAGAAGAAAGGGGCAGCTGTGGAGTTCTTCGCGTTCTTCTTCTTCTTTCTCTTTTATTTTTAGTTTATGTTGAATTTTAGATCAGCGATCAGTATGTTGATTGGCTAGATCTTTTTAGTGTAGTCAGGGTCACGATCTATATGTGAACCCTTGACATGAAGGATTGATTTGTGGTTTTTAATTTATATAATTATCTTTATCTTTACTCTGTGCGAATTTTATATTTCATTTGTTAGAGTTGATCAGTCTGATAGTTGGGGATATTCTGAGGATCAAAACCCTAGATAGGAATATTGGGGTTTTGATCTGAAAATGGTATAAGATAACAATATGTATACGTGCTAGGAATAGACGTGTATACGATTGCGGATGCTTAAATTATCGCGCCCATTGCTTGATCCCATGAGAAACATTGCAAGGAATTGGGGTTTCTCATGGGATTAAAGGGTTAACCCTGCAAGGAATTGAGGGTTAACTACTAAATCTTTTTAGATGATAATTTATCTGAGTGATTATATAAATGATTATTGTAAATCAATCCGGAGTAAGAAGCGTGAATCATTTGGTGAATGAACCCTGGCTACAATGCTTTTCTCATATTCTTTACAGAACAATTTTCATTTTTTATTATTTTATTTCTCAACACAAAAATTCAAAAATAAGTCTTTTATTTTCAGATTTGAATTTCCATCAATTTGACAATATTTGTCACAACCTTATTTGAATTTTTCCATTCTTCGATAAAAAGTTTAATTGATATTAGATCCCAATCCCTGTGGAGACGAACTTTTCTTATCACTTTATTACTTGTGCGATCGGTATACTTGCCGGAGAGCATCAAATATATAGATGATGTATTCGAGACGTCAAACTTGGTAAAAGCGTACTCATTTCCATGGGAGCCAATCGGCAATGAGCAAGCAATTCCACCCAATGCAGATCCTGTGGTAATACCGGATAAAAATATGTTGCGGGCAAAAGGTCGTCCAAAGACTACAAGAATACGGAATGAGATGGATGAGGTTGAAACTATAACACCACGCAGGTTATGTGGTCTTTGTAAGCAACACGGGCACAATCGTAGGTCGTGTCCTAACCGTGGAAATAATGCATGATAATCATAGGTCGGGAACAATTATTTTGCCAATTAAATTGTATCACTGCTTTTTTTTAATTAGCTTTTATGGTGATTGTGTTGTATTCTTGTTGATAAAATTGTATCGCTCTGTCTTTGCAAACATAAAAATTAGAATTTACTCCTTACATGCTTATAACACTATTCAAACAACAGTTCCAAAAAAAAAGTCCACAATAGTCATTAAATAATTTATAATTTAGGAGGTGGAGTGGATTAGAATTTTAAAAGATTTTTTTGTTTGAGATACAGAATTTTAAGATTTTAAAAGATTATTTAGAATGGAAGAGATTTCAAGATTTTTTTAAAAGTCTTTCTCAACCATCAAGATTTCATAAGAAAAGAATTTTAATAGAATTTATAAAATTTAAAAGAACAATATAAATTTGAATTTATAAAATTTTAAAAAAATCATATGAATTTTTAATAAGCATTAAAAATTATAAAAGTCAATTAAAAAAGAAAATAATTGTAATGATATTAACAAAAAAATCTAATATAATTTTCTTAATCAGTGAAATATAATGTAATTTTTAACAAACATTCAAAATTATTAAACAAGAGCTAGCTCTTCACACATCTAAAGCTATATTAGCTCCACCTATTAATATTTTCTTGTTCCTTCTCTTGGTTGTGATGATGACTTGAAAATTATCTTCTTCATATTTGGTATTAGAGCTATGCATATATAGGGGGTGAAATTGGGTCGAGTTGGCCTACAAGGGGCTATGGCTCGGCTTACATCAGACCATATCTGACCTAGTATATTTCTTAAAATAGGCCGGCTTGGGCCTTGAAAAAACTTGTTTAATAAATAGAGATCCACTTTCACAAGGCCCGACCTATGAGCCTTCAGGTCCGCCTATATTGTACTATTTATTTTAAATAAAATAAAATAGAATAAGTATGTCTTAAAGAAAAAATAAAAAATATAAATTTAGTCAATTGCAATTATTTATAACTTAATTATATTCGGTTATATTTTAATATAAATCTGACTTTATTTTTTATGTAGGAGGAACCAATATCTCAGCATGTTAGATTATGTATATGAATATATTTAAAGGTTTTTAGGATAGGTTATACTTACTACAAGCATCATGAGGTGGTTGTTGGATTCATGTAGTTATTTTACTTTACATGGTATGGATTTGTTTGTTGGATCTCATGAAATATTGTTATTTAGTTTGAACATTTTGCTTTTGAAAGTGACCTATATGCAGATTGTGATAAGTTTTCTTGTGATTCATGATTCTGTTTGGACGTTGAAATTGTGATTTTTGGTTTAGCACAGAATTTGAGCATTTTGTGAAATTGATTCATGGTTCTACTTGGAAGTTAAAAATTAATAGGCTAACGGTTAGGACAGGCCATTTATTTTTTTTATAAACGGGCCAATTCAGGCTAATAATTAGACTCGTACTAGGCTTGGGCCAGGTTAAATTAAAATTTCTTGGCATAGGCTTGGGCTTTTCGAGGCAAAGCTTGGCCCAGCCCAACCTACGTTCACCCATACGCATATATGATTATAAGACCTAATTTTCTTTATTTATTAAATAATTCTAAATTTGCATATAGAAACCTAAAGATCATGATAAAATTTCGTTTGTAATTTTTTGCAATTGATATTGTAAACCTTGGGATTTTTATTCTACGTGATGAGAGTATTCTAACCATATATCTTATGCATGTTTTCACTGAGTATTCTAAGAAAATTTTGAATGAATTTCTGGATTTTATAAAATGAAAGTTTAAAAAATTTCACAAATTATTTTCAATTGATAAATCGAAAAACTTAAATTGTTTTGGGGCTTTTGAAAAATAAGTTTTTAGTTATTTAGAGGAGGGATATTCTTACTACCAAAATTTTCTACTACTAATTTACTACCTATCTAATCACCATTGGATTAACATTTTCTCTTTTTTCAAAAACTTTTTAGCATTCTCTCTCTTTGATCCAATGATGATTAGATAAGTAGTAAGTTGGTAATAGAAAATTTTGGTAGTAAGAATATCTTCCCTCTATCTATTGACACATAAATTGTTTGAAATCGTTTCCTGCGAAGGAATTTCGTTCATGAATATATTGTTAGGAAATATGAGTTCATATTATGAAAGTTTCAATCTTTCTTTAAATTGATATTATTAATTATGAAAGTTTAAATTAATAATATTTATTGGGTCACATTTATTAATTAACTATTAATTCGTAATAAATTACGAATTAAATTGATCGTGATTAAATTGATCGTAAGATTGGTAATTTTTTTTTTGTGGTAAATATATTCATCCCCCAATTAATAGTAACAAAAAAAAATGTTTTTACATTTCATACTAAAAACATCAATAACTAACAAAACTGATGAAAATATTGATAAAAGAATGAGTTATAATATTTTTGTCATAATCTAAGACCCTTTGAAAATTCGCAATTGCTAAAACCTTGGGAATGTTTTTTTATTTTATTTTTTCATCATCTGAAACTTCAAACTGAAACCCTGAAACGCCTCGCCGGCGAGCTCCGGCGACGACCTCCATTCTCTCGCATTCTCCGTTCGGTCTTGGTCCTTCATTTCCGGTAATTTCACCTCTTTTTATGCGGATTTTCCAATTTCGCCTTTCTTTTTCGTTTTGACTTCGATATATATTGTGCTCAAAATCGTCGTAAGTTTATAAAACATTTGGCAATTGGTTTCAGATCTGAGAAATCGAGTAGCCGTCAGCTTACAGATATGGCGGCGAGTGAGGGTGGGAAGAGTTTTGCGAGGAGGGATCATCTGAGGGAGATTGAGGTTACGATTCAAAAATGGCGGGAAGAGAAAGAGATTTTCAGGGCTGAACCGGGAGAAAAGTTCTTTGGTAACTTTCCCTTCCCTTACATGAACGGCTACTTACACTTGGGTCATGCGTTTTCGCTTTCCAAGCTAGAGTTCTCAGCTTCTTTTCCCAGACTGAGAGGTGCCAATGTGCTCCTTCCTTTTGCTTTCCATCAATGCCTCAGCTGATAAACCTGTTTTTGGAGGAGCAAGAAGATGAACCTTCCAAGGCTGAGGATGGTACCCCTCCACATAAATTCATGGGGAAAAAGTCTAAGGCAGCTAAATCAAGTGGACAGGTTTACCAGTGGGAGATTATGGGTAGCTTTGGTATATCTGATAGCGAGATATCATAGTTTCTGGATCCTTATAAGTGGCTTTCCTACTTTCCCACCCTGGTTTAAGGCTTTTGGGTTGGGTTGTGACTGGAGAAAGTTCTTCACCATGACAGATATGAACCCCTTGATATGCGATCAGCATATAGGAAATTATAAGGCAAAAAGAGGAAGAAAATGACTCAATCAATGCAAGAAAGGCAGAGGAAAAGAGGAAAAGAGTAAAAACATCCAAAGTCTGAATATCAAGGAAGATAAACAAAAGAAGGCAAAAACATATCAAAAGAGACCTAGTTCCCACGCTCACAGCGCGGGGATGGCGCTCTGAGCGTGGGAGGAGAAAAATGGACAGAAGATACCGCGCTGAGAGCGCGAGATCCGCGCCATCAGCGCGGGAGAGCAAGAATTGGCAGAAACTCTCACGCTGACAGCGCGGGAGTGGCGCTGTCAGCGTGGGAAGCGCGAAAAGATGGGAATTCAAATTCACAAAATTAGGTCAAAGTCTCTTATAAAAAGAGACTCAACCTTTGAAGGAAAAACACATCTGATATAGACCACAAAACCTAGAGGAGCAGATCCGACTGAAGGAGGAAGGCGTTCTTCGTGTTCGTCGTTCCGTTCTTGTACTTTTCTTTTATTTTCTTTTCAGTTCATGTTGAAATCAGATCAGCGATCATGATGTTGATTGGCTAGATCTATTTCTGTAGTCAGGGGCATGATCCCTTTGTGAACAATTGTTACAAGGATTGAATCATTATATGTATTGATTTTAATATATTTCATCTTTATCTTGAGCGTATTGATATTATTTCTGTTAGATCTGATCAACCTAATGGGGAATGATATTTTGGGGATCAGGATTCGCAATAGGAATATTGGAATACTGATCCTGAAAGGGGATAAAGATGACTCTCCATGCATGTTCTAGGGATAGACTTGTATGGATTGTAGTCGTGGGATTTATCTACATAATGCTTATTTTCAGGCGGGATTGCTAAGGGATTAGGGTTCCAACTGAAGTAAAGGGTTAGATCACCAAGGGATTGGGATCTAACTAATTATTTCTAAAAAGATGGTAATTTGTCTGAGTTGTTAATTTCAATCAGTATTGTGAATCAATCCAAAATAAAATTGGGAACAATTGGTGAATGTACCCTGGCTACAGTATTCTTCATCACTTATTCTACAAAAACATTTCTTCATTTATTTTACGTCTTTTCCAAGAAAACCTAAAAACAAGTCTTTACAATTTTAGTTACCATAGTGTGGAAACACAAATCAATTAATCTAAATTAAGAGGACTGGTTATAGTAATAATTGTTTTCCAATCCCTGTGGAGACGATCTTATTTATCACTTTATTACTTGGAACGATCGGTGCACTTGCCGAGATCGCAACAAGTTTTTGGCGCCGTTGCCGGGGATTGTGTTTACAATATTACAAATAACCGTAGATTCTTGAGATTAGATTCCTATTTTTTTTTATCTTGTTTGTGTTGTTGAGGTGCTACTGATAATTTTCTCTGATTTTTATGCGAGGTAGACTTCCGCCTAAAGACTTTGTAATAGATTCTGAAATTACAAGGACAGAAAAGCAACTAAGGAAGGCTGCTAGACAGATCATTTGGGAAGATTTGAAGCACATACTTTTACAACCAATTCAAGAGATGGCAGAAAACAACAATGTTGGTCATGGGCGAGGGGGGAAATGCCAACAATCAACCTCCAAGACTGTTGAATACAATTTTGACTCCAGTATTCAACAGGGCCAATTCAAGCATAGTCAAGCCAAATGTAGAGGCCAATAATTTTGAACTCAAGCCATCATTAATTTCTTTGGTGGAAAGGGTTCAATTTTCTGGAGCTGATGATGAAGATCCACATGAGTTTATAGACCGATTCTTGATGGTCTGTGATACCACCAAACACAATGGGGTATCTACAGATGCTATCAGGCTTCGGTTGTTCCCTTTCACTGTTAAGGGAAAAGCATTGAGGTGGATCGAACGACAGCCAGCAAACAGCATCCTTACATGGGAAGATCTGTCCAGCAAATTCTTTGATCATTTCTTCTCCATGGAAAAATATAATCAGCTGGTAAATGAAATCACAAACTTTCGCCAGTTGGAAGGAGAATCGCTCTGTGCAACTTGGAATAGATTCCAGGAATTAAACAGGAAATGTGCACATTACGAAGGAGATGATGACAGAAAAGTGGTGATATTTTTCAATGGAATCACCCCCAAAACAAGGATGATAATAAATAGTGCCGCTGGAGGTTCTATTCGGGAAAGCACATCTGAGCAGGCTATTGAGTTGATCAAAAAGCTTGCAAGAAATGAAAATGAAAGTGTGCTAGTTCCCACACAAAGAGCAGTGAAAAAACCCACAGATAATGATGTAATATCGTTATCTAAAAAGTTTGACAGCTTAAGTGAAAAATTTGACAAGTTTCAAGTGTCAAAGGTTCAAACAACTCCACTGATTTGTGACCAATGCCAAGAAAGTCATGAATCCAGTGAGTGTCCAAATCCATCATCCGAAGATTCACTTCAACAATTACAGGTGAATGGGATCTGGTACGATCAGCGTCCTCAGCAACAAAATTTCCAGCGAAATCAAAATTTCCCTGGTGGTAACAATAATTTCCAACGGAGGACTCAAGGATCAGGTATGGATTTCAAAACTAGCAATAATTATACTCAATCTTCTCAGACTCAGCAAAAAGAGCCAGCCGAGTGGGAAAAAGCTTTCGCTCAAATGGCTAAGGCTTCCAATGATATGGCTCAGCATACCAATGCTTTCATGGAAGAAACCAGAGCCAACAATAAAAACACAAATGCTTCCATTAAAAATCTGGAGAATCAGATAGGCCAGCTGGCCAAACAATTTTCAGAAAGAATTCCAGGTACCTTTCCAAGTAACACAGTCAACAATCCAAAGGATGACTGTATGGCTGTTACAACAAGAAGTGGTAAGATACTAACAGTTCCAACAAAAACACCTGTGGAGCTGGAAAAAGGAAAAGAGGAACAAAAGAAGGAAGCAATTGAACCAGAGATTGAGGTAATTATAACAGAAAAAGAAAAAGAGCAGGTTGCAGAACAACCAGTGGTGGCAAAAGAAAAGCATGAGTTAAGCCATGAATATGTTATGTCTAAGGCACCCTATCCAGAAAGATTCAAGAAGGGAGCCTACAACAAACATTATGATAGATTCTTGGACATTTTCAAGAAACTACATATCAATATTCCTTTTGCGGAAGCCCTAGCCAATATGCCAGGGTATGCAAAATTCATGAAGGATCTTTTATCCAGGAAACAAAAATTGTAGGAATGCCAAACTGTAACACTCACTGAAGAGTGTAGTGCTTTTATCCAGCAGAAAATTCCAGATAAACTGAGTGATCCAGGAAG